>BPLR01020221.1:0-42472 GCA_021605095.1 Caerostris extrusa | reverse complement strand
TTTGTGTCTTTTTTAGATGTGATGATTAGAAGCTTAATGTAAGGTAATGAATTACCAATTTAATATGTAGTTGCTAAGTATAAGTGGCGAGTGCACTCTGTACATTAATAAAATTTAGTTGATGATTACTGAAAACTGTAGAAAGGAATTAATTTAAACTCAGTTTGTAGCTCAAATTTGGTGATTAAAATGTAGTACATGATAATGAGTTGCATGAAGGAATAAATATTGGGGTGGTAAATATGAAAGAATAGTTATTGTAAATCAAGAAAATTGATTTGATATTACTGAGAAGTATCGGCAGCCGATTAATTTTTGATTTTTTTAATGCATTAGGTTGCAATGTAATGTTTTGTTTTAATGTATTGACTGTAATTTTAATTTTTAAAATTAATTTGTATAAGTACTGTATAGTTTTGTGTAAGTAGTAGGTATACATAATTTCTGTTAAAAATAAAGTTTATCAAAAGGAATTTAATAGTAGTTTTTAAAGAATTTTTCAAAGCCGTACATTTTATGCTGTTTTTGGTGGCAATGGGTTCTTGCAAGTAAACTAAATAAGCAAGAACTACCATTTTCTAAATGTTGTAAAAATTTTTGTCAATAGTATTGTAGTGGAGAGTTTAATAATATATAGCAAGGAGTTATCATAGGTTAAATATTGGGTTTGTAAATATATATGTATTATAGTGAATATTTACTATAATATATCAAACCTCATGTTTCTGAGTTGTGAGCCATTGATTTTAAAACATTATGATTAACTCATTATTTAGGCTACTTATGATTATTTTTTATTGATTGGAATTTAGGAATGACATTTGTTTGTTGATATGTGGCATGCAATTATTAAAAATAAATTATTAACGAGTATAATATCAAGAAGTTTAGTAATTTGAATTTGCCGACCACCACCTTAAATTTTTATGCAGTTACAGTTAAAAGTTTGGTTTGATAAGGATGATTATTGAATGCGAGTATGGTTAGTATTTAATGTATGATAATTAGTGTTAATCAAGATGATTAACATGCCTAGAAAATATAGTGTACTATTGAGAATTCGATTGGGGATCATTTGAGGATTTTTGGAAGTCATAAATTTGGATTTATGTTGATTCTCTTAATAAAGATAATGAAATTATCATTTAATTTGTATTATTTATTATTCATTTGAAACTAGTATCTTTTTCATTTTAATTGATTAAAAAAGAATCTAACAATTAATTATTTTTTTACATTTTTAAAGTTAAAGTGTAGTAGTTGAATTCCATTAAGAATTACTGATGATTTCTGTGAACCACAGTGTAATTTAATGTCAAAGTTTAGAATATATGTAACTTAAAGGTACAGTAAATTTGTATTTATGTAAAAATTTTTAATTATAAAATTTTGATAGATTTTTGTCTTTTTAATATGGTGGTTGGAAATTTAATGTGTAGTAAAGAGTTACCATACATTAAATATTGGGTTGATCAGTATAAATTAGAATAATACATCAAAAATGTAGTAACGTCAGAAACAACTGAAGTCATACACTATACAATTTGTAATACATAAAAAAAATTAACGGTTATTGAGATTTTAATGAGAGCCATTGATTTTAGCTCATTATTAAAACTCGTTATGACTATTTTTTAATATATTGGCTACAATTTAGGAATGAGAATTGTATTGGTATGGTTAATATGATTAATAACAAAAAACAAAAATATCATATATCAAAGAAAATTAATAGTTGTTTTTTTTAACTTTTAATAACAGTAAATTTTATGTAATTTTTTAATTATATTTTGGATAGATTTTTTATTTTTCAATGTGGTTGTTAAAGTTTAATGTATAGTAAGGAGTTACCACACATTAAATGACTGTAGAGCGACAAACCAAATCAAACCTTCTTTTTCATTTGCGCAACAGCCGTATGGTGGGTGAGGCCAAGGTTCCCGCCACTGGTGATTTCAGAGACAGAAAGATGTTTTCCGTTTTATGGGATGTGGAGGCTCTCCACCCAACGCTCTACATTAAATCAGATTGGGGCATACGGCTAGTAGTTTGATAAACTACAACATCCATGGCACCTGGGACTCCAACCCGGAAACCTGACCATTTTCACCGAACGCTAGGCGCTAATCGCAACGCACTCGGCCATCAGGCCCCCTAACTCCCTGCCACTGCCCTCATATTTTCCTTCATGGCCTTCTGCCGATTGGCAGATTCGAAATAGATGTTTTCTTACTCCAGGGAGTTTTGTCAGCCCTACACACAACTCTCTAAAGTCGTATTAGACCATTACCGTACCTAAGATTTAAAAGGGTTTCTATATACTATAAACATCTACTATAATCTACTACTTCTGTATCTACATCTAATCTACTACAGATGCACCGAGCGACAGAGCGCTAGTCACTTGGCCATCAGGGCCCTAATTAATTCAACCACAATGAAATTAATGATCTACCATCTGAATTTTATAACAATTAGTAGTTAATATATTTAAATATATTTCCACTTCCCAATTCTTTTAATATCATTTGAAAGCAATTTAAATAAGTGATATCATTAGTCGGAAGTCTGTTTATAATAATAGTGTTGAAAAGATTAAGTAAGTAGTGTTGATCGATAAAATTTAATAGAAGCTGGCAGTAGTTTTATACAATAAATGGGCGGGATCTTTTTTCAATAGGATTTTTTATTATTTCCTGTTACTAATATATATTTTCATATACTATTATTTTATATTTATTATTTGTTTTGCTTGCAGTAATGTTTAAATTTTAAAAAAATCCAATTAATTTTTGTTTTGCCTGCAGTAATGTTAATGATTAGACGTACATACATAATTAGGTAAATCATGTAAGAGGAAAATATAATTTGGGTATGGGATATTTAAATATCATATCATATATATTAAATATATAAATGCATTGCTTTATCTATAAGAGGTATTCTTAAAATTTGTCGTGCATATTTTCTGCAATGATACAAACTATCCACTAACTTATTATATTGATGGCTGTTAACTGAATAATGGTTATCAAGTATGCTAAAGATTAGAATGTATTTAAATTTCTGGATTGAATTTATACTAAAAACAATTCATCCAAATAAAGTGAAATAAATGAACTATTATGAAAAAAGTTATGAATGTAATGAAAGCTATTCTTAGAAATTTTTATGAGTATTTTTTGCAATAATAGGAACTATCTACTAACTTATTATCGATGATCATTAACTAAATAGCAGCCTGATGGCCATTAGGATAGAACGGTGCATGCATGTTTGTGAATGGTTTAGAATCCATGTTAAGCTGTAGGTCCCGGTCTAACTAGCCTGAAGAGTTAAAAATGACCGTAAAGCGACAAACAAACATAAATTAACTGATTGTGATTCAGCTAACGATTATCAAGTATGCTAAAGATTAAAATTTATGTGATTTATAAATTCGTAAATTGAATTTATATCAAAAACAATTAATTCAAATAAAAATCAAATTATTAAATTATCATGAAAACGGTATAAATATAAACAAAGTTATTCTTAAAATATGTCACGAGTATTTTCTGCAATCACAGGAACTATTGACTCGCTTGATTGAGATTTAGTTAGTTAATGATTATCAAGTATGCTGAGGATTAGAATATGGAGGTAAGTTACAAGTTTATAAATTGAGGTTTACATACATTCAAGAGCCAAAACATTATGACCACCCTACATTTTGCAATGAACTCGAATGGCTGACGTGGAAGGCACGTGATCAGGTGGAAGTGGTATTTAACTGGTATTAAGTGGTGGTATTAATCCATGCCAAGGCGGGTTGAAGCTGCGTTGCGCGCCAAAGGTGGGACAATTCGTTATTGACAGGAGGTCATAATGTTTTGGCTCTTGAATGTATATATATAGACATATATCTTTTATACGGAAATATATAATCATAATCAGGAAGGTATAGAAAATATCCCAATCAGGGATGTATAAAAAAAAAAAAAATTATATATACATCTCCTTCTTCTTCTTCAATGGCGCATCAGCCCCATGGTGAGCCCAGGTCGTCTGCCTCTGGCAGATTCCGTGTTGTTTTTACGGAGTAGGGATTTTAAGCCTACGCCCAACGCTCACAGCCAAATTAGATCGGAAATTAAGGTTTAAAGTGGATTCCAAACCACTACAAACATCCATGTCACCGGCGGACTCGAACCCGAAACCTGTGGCCCTGAGCACCAGTCACTCGGTAATCATCTTCTTCTTCTTTGGGGCAACAGCCCTATGATAGGCCGAGGCCGTCTGATTACTGGCAGATTTCGAGACAGGAGACTTTTTTTTTACGGTATAGATTGTCAGCCTAACGCTCTACAGTCCTATTAGACCGGTACCTACAGTTTAAAGTGGATTCCGAATTACTACAAGCGCCCATGGCACCGCCGGGAGTCGATCCAGAAACATACGGCACTGAGAGCTAGTCGCTCTGTTATATATATATAATGTATATTAATAAATAATTCGATGAGTAATATTGTATGAATTTAATAAATGTTTTATATTTCATTAGTATATACGTTAGATTTTTGCAGCAACTAAGTTCAAAAAGCTATCAGTTAAAGGATTTTATTTTATATGATACTCATACCATATGTTAAGACAAACAGGTGTGTGCATTTCAAGGCATTGTTGATTAACAGCCCATCTACTTTCTTTTTTAGCGCATTTTAAAATGAAACGTGTTTTTGAATATATATCACCGAGATGGTTATCGGGCAAAGGAATATATAGCGTCCAGATAAAACAAAATAATTACGCAGATAAGGTGGTATATCCGGACTTGCAAATGATCTCATCTTTTAGTCTGCAATAAATTAGAAAACACTTGATAAAGTACTTTCCGAAAACTTAAAAGCTATTTTTTTAGCTGATTGTAGCTGGATAATCTTCTTTGTTTCAATCTTTTATTGAAATAAACATATGACATAGTTGGTGCATCTCTGTCTGAATTAAAATGAACAAATATAATAGATGAATAAATAAATTAACAAATTTTTCTAATGTAAAGTTTATAAAACTGCATAGCTAAAAATAAATTCGTTGCCAGGGATTAATGATTTAATGCATTGTTGATTAACAGCACATCTATTTTCTTTAGCGCATTTCAAAATGAAACGTGTTTTTGGAATATATATCACCGTTATAGCGCAAATGAAATACAGGATTTTCAAAATTTAAATTTTCAAAATTATTACTCATAAGGAAATCAATTATGTATTGAAATAGAGAAACAAATTCCGAGTTTTTTTTTTTTTTTTTTTTAGTTATAAATACTAAATGTGTGACCTTTTCAGTACATCCTAAACATCTAATCTGCCATAAAACATGTCCAACTTGCTGATTTTTGCACTTTTACGCTGTCAGAGGTTCATAATGCAATACTGATGTGTTCATTAAGTTCATTGAATATATTCATAAATGACGCATTGCAGGAACCGATCTTTAATGTTACTCCATTTAAAGAAACCTACCGTAAGGTCAAGAGATTTTGGTGGTCATTTGAATAAGTGTGGATCTTCATTCATGATCAATCCAGCATTATGGAAGCTTCTCAATAACTGTGAACATCAAAAACCAAAAGAATAAAGCTTTATCTTGTTGAAACATAAAATTCGTAATGTCCTCACGCAGTTGTGGAAATAAACATATTAGTAACTTGTAAAGAAAATTGCTACTTGTTATCTTTTTCTTGGCGAAAAATGGCAAATACAATTTTGTTTGTGAGATGCCACAAAAAATATTCATTTTTAGAAATTCACTCTTCAATGCCCACAATTGCACGAGACGATACTGTGGGGGAAAAAAACTGCTCTTGAAAGAAATTAAGAAAAATAAATATTTAAAAAAAATGTAATAAGCTGTGAAGTTATGCAAATTACCCATAAAATTTAGAATTTAATGTAAGAATAAAACGCATAAAAATAATCTTAAACAAAGAAACGAAGAAAAGGTAATAATAAATCATGTTCAGGCAATGAATTATGTTCATCAGTTATCGTTAAAAACTGAAAAAAGAAAACAGATTAAAAAATAAAAAAAAAGACTGTAGATTTTCAAACGATTTTAGGAAAAATCTCGTGAAACTAATTTAATTAAAAAGCACATGAAACTAATTTTTCAAAAACATATAAAAGAATTTATAATTTTTTTTTAATTGAATAAAAACTATAGAATTCCAAACAATTTTATAAAAACGCTCGTGAAAGAAATTTAATAAAAAAAGCTCGTGAAAGTAATTCAATGAAAAAAGCATATGAAAAATTAAAATATAAATCAATAATAATAAAAAAAAAAAAAACAATAAAATTAAAATTTTTTTTATCAAAATGCACGTGATAAAAATTTAATAAAAACAGCACAAGAAAAAAAAATTTAAAAAATAGACTAATAAGTACAGCTCGTGAATGAAATTTAAAAAAATAAATAAACCTATAAGAAACATTGAAAGTGGTCAAGAAAGCGAAACAACTGATCAAATACATAAAAAATTATGTTACCCAAAACAATACCCACAATTTTATGAGTAAAAAAAAGCAATTTTGTTGATTTTTTTATATTTTTAAGTGCCACTGGTTTTCTTAGAATGTAACAATTATGAAAATTTAAATTTTCAAATATCAATTCATTGATTTACTCCAACCCTGTATATGAAATGTCCTATTTTAGAGGAGGCGTAGAAAAATAATTTAAACGTTACCTTAAAAACAAATAATTATTGAAACATATCCTTGAATGATTTGAAAGTTTGATGGTTTGAAACAATTGAAATATCACGCCACCCAAAAGGTGTCCTCTTATGGAACGAATCGATTCTCACCTACGAACGAGTTATCACATCCTTGACACTTAAGGAGCCACGGCGTGGGCCGCAATCATAACTCTTTAATGGCATTGAAAGGCCAAATGCCTATTTGGAGCACGCTTAATTTATTTTGATCGCTTTTCTGAATTTGATACTTATTTAAATCGGAAAAATGGGACATGCAAGGAATATTGATTACTTGCTCATTCAACTTTTTCTTAATGTTCATTGTGTATATTAATAAGTATGTTTTTCCATTCATAGAATCGCAGAAAAATTACAAAACTGATTTTGTTATGGACAGAAATTAGGTTAATTAATAAAAATTATTGTTTTTAAATTATTTTATATATTTAGATGGATGAAGAAATGGATGTCCTATTTGTATTTGTTCTATAATTTTTGCTTAGTTTTTTTAATAGTTTTTATTCTGTCTGGTTTAATAGGTGGTTACCAGAAATTACCGTTCTGAAAAATTCCGTGCATTGGATTCAACGAACAAATGGCAAGATAAATAAAATAACCATTCTGAAAAATTCCGTGCATTGGATTCATTGAACAAAAGCTAAATAAATCAAATACCCATTCTGAAAAATTCCATGCAATGGATTCAATGAACACAAGCCAAAATAAATAACCATTTTGAATTGGTGCATTTCGTGCATTGAATTCAATGAACAAAAAGCCAAAATAAATGTTTACCTGAAATAATCATTCTGAAAAACTTTCGTTTGAAACATATTTAAATCTTAAAAATGGGACATGGAAGGAATATTAATTACTTAACATTCAATTTTTTTATGTTTTCATTGTGTATATTAATAAGTATGTTTTCTCATTCATAGAATCACAGAAAAATTACAGAACAGATTTTATTACGGACTGAAATTGGGTTAATTAATAAAAATTATTGAATTTGTATTTATTCTATAATTTTTATTTAATTTTTTTAATAAAGTTTTTTTCTGTCTGGTTAAATAGGTGTTTTTGCTGAAATTACCATTCTGAAAAATTTCGTGCATTTTATTCAATGAACAAAGCCATTCTTATGGAATAACTTTTCAGTGAGTTTATTAAATATATTTATGTAATTCTATCTTAAAAGTAAATATATTTGCTTATTTTAAAATCCTAATTAACAATCATAACTACTCATTTTACAAAGGCGTGACTACTATACGGATTTGGACCTTGACTTCTTGCATGCCGCCAGAAAATTAATAGTTCGTAACTATATATATATATATATATATATTCATAATCATTAAAAAATAATTCAATTTCGTAAATTTTTTGGAAATACGAAAAATAATTGATTTATTGACTTTCTATTATTGTCCATTATAAGGACTATTATATAAACATTTTTCCTTTATATAGCTCTTAATTTTAGGCATTTTAATGATAACAGACATGCCAGCTACAGAGATTCTGCTGGATTTTCTATAACCACGAAAACTTCTAAATCAAAAGTGAATATATTTTTTCCCAATGCAGCTGACAAACAGGCATGGACATCTTGGATGCCTTAAGACAAGTGCTGCACAGACGTTACTCACTTTGCATTACCCAGGGGGCGCGTGTAATTTGAAGATAAGCCACGGACGCAGGTAACAATGCCCCCGCAACGCTCTACGATCATATTAGGACCGGGACCTACGGTTTAAAGTGGATTCCAAACCACTACACACATCCATGGCACCGCCGAGACTCGAACCCGAGACCTGTGGTAACGAGCGCCAGAGCGCTAGCCACTCCACGGCCATTCAGGCCCAAAAAGTGAATATTTAAAAAGCTAAATACACATATAATTGAATTATTATTATTATTTAGATTTTTAATACGCAATTTAAAAATAAATCTTATGGATGTAAAATAAGATATTTAATGTAATAGTTATGAGTAGCAGTAATAACAACATATTGGAAAATAATAAAGAACACCAAAAATAAACCACTGGCAGCGGTGGGATTCGAACCCACGCCTCGAAAGACTGGTGCCTAAAACCAGCGCCTTAGACCACTCGGCCACGCTACCTTGGAGGGTTTAGATGAAAACTCCGTATTCGAAACATTTCCCACACTAGTTTATGAATTTCCCATTAAAAATCGCAGTATCTCATTATATCACGTAAGTCGGGTGACATAATTTCTAACAGCTGTGTCATTATTGCTTCCTAAATAACGCGGACGAAATATCTGAAGTGCGTTCGAACGAGGTAGGGTATATTGAAGAGCTACTGTTATTGTTATATAAAGCTAACAAACTAATAAAGGGGCCTGATGGCTGAGTGGCTAGAGCTGTGGCTCTTGGTACGTTCCAGCGGTGCGGTTCCATACGGTGTATGGCCATGGTTACAGTGGTTCGGAATCCACTTTAAACCGTAGGTCCCGGTCTAATAAGATCGTAGAGCGTTGTGGGGGTAGTGTTACTTGCGTCCATAGCATATCTTAAGCTACACGTGCCGTCTAGGTAGTGCTAACTGAGTAATAGCGGTGCAGCCCTTGCTTACGGCATAAAAAGAAATTGTCAGCTGCATTAGAACAACATGTTTTCTAATAAAAGTGTTGTCTTTCTACTGAAAAGGGTGCCTCAATTCTTTAAGGTGGATTCACACCGCAACCTATATTCTCAAGATATTGAACCGCCGGAAACCTATTCTCTTGAATTTTATCCAACTTTTCGACAACAGATTTCTGTAAAAACGAGAAGTTAATAGAAAACATTTCGCTGTAAGAGAAAAATTTAGCTTTTGGTGTAAACAACTCTGGGCAAGAAATTTGACCTCTTGAATCTTCAGTTAAAAGTGAGAATCCATCTTTAGAGATATCACGGCTTTTAATTAATTACGGATTTAAGTCCTATCCGTAACATTCAGATTTCAGCCTTCATATGCGATTTAGCTTCAAATCATGGAATGCTAATTTGTAGTTTAAATGTTTTCCCAGCATATTAAAAGTACCGATTGAATTTTTGAAGGAAAATTAAAGCAATTATTAAATAATGCAGAGCAAGTCAAAACATTGTGGGCCCGGTGGCCGCGTGACTGGAGCTCGGTTCCAGAAGTTTTGGATTCGAATCCCGACAGTGCCATGAGTGCTTGTAGTGGTTCGGAATCCACTTTAAACAGTAGGTCCCGGTCTAATATGACCCTACCCCGTAAAAAGAAAACAGCTCCTGTCTCGAAATCAGCCGAATAGGCAGACGGTCGAGGCCCACCATGTGGCTTTTATGCTAATGCATTTTTGCATATTCAATACATTTTGTAAATATTTTTCAAAAACTGATTCATATTCTTGAAAAATGAGACATAATTAATGCAAATCTTATAATCCTAAGACAAAATTGAATGATGAAAAAAAATGCTGCTTGTCCAAAAATTTTTTTTTTTTAATTTAAATAATTTACATCGCTGTAACTTGTAATTAAACCTGTTAAAATCTAACATCCAGTCAATGAAATAGGTTTTGATAGTATGTAAATCTGGAAACGACAATATTCAACTGAGTTTTTATAAATTATGATATGGAATATCGATGCATCAAGCGAAGTATCACCTTTTAAAATGCAGTATGTCATGTCCTACTCTTTTTTTTTTTTTTCTAATGCAGCTGGTACAGCTTCTAGTGCAACTAATGACCGTGATCTTTCGCTATAAGGGCTGCAGCGATGTTACTCACTTTGCATTACCCAGGGGGCGCGTGTAACTTGATGGTAAGCCACGGACGCGGAACAATAATGCCCCCGCAGCGCTCTACGATCCTATTAGGACCAGGACCTACGGCTTAAAAGTGGATTCAGAACCACTACAACACCCATGGGCAAAGCCGAGATTTGAACCCGATACCTGTGGTATCGAACGCCAGAGCGCTAGCCATTCGGCCATCAGGCCCCATGTCCCCACTCTTAACAATACGATTACAAACACGAAAACACAACATTCAGAAACGAAACAAAACCTTGATATCAAGTCATGGTATAATTCGTGTTCTAGATGGTAGTACACACACAAAAAAACACAAATTTGATCAATTCATTGATTTAAATTCAAAAATTGGGTGGCGATGTAGGCAGAGATTCTGTCATTGATATCAAGTTGCTTGATTGCAAGGGAAGGAGTAAGTATAGATTTAATACTCTTTAATTTAAAAGTTAGTTTTAGTAAAAATACCACCCTTTATGTAAAGATTAAGAGACGCTTAAATATGCCTTTTAAGCTTAAAGATAATTGCTTAAAGGTTTAAGGTTTTTTTCTCTGACTGTTATTATTTCCTCTCAAACATTTTATTGCGAACGACATTATACTATTCATGTTTACCATCACAAATATGTCAGAAATGTAAAGTGTTTCTGGACCTAAGTACCCCATATTTTAGGAGAAAAGATACAATTACTTGCCAGTACATATTTTATACAATATATCTTTTGAATACTAATATTCTTGTCCTAGCCTTTTTACATTTATTTTGCCACAGGTAATAGGCGAATTTGCATAATTGGGCATAACTGTCGATACTGTCATCTGACGTCTCGTAATTCTCCCTCCAGAACTGATGGCATTAAGAATTTACGCGATTTAATTGCACTCTTAATCCAATTTGAATAAAAGCAGGACATATTTTATACGATGTATGTCAGTACATATTTTATCTAGCATATACCAGTACAATTTTGAACACTTATACTCATGTCCAAACTCTTTTGGTCATAATTTACCACAGGTAAAAATCTGACGGATTTCCATAATTGGGCATTACTATCGACACCACCCTCCCACGTCTAGCAATTCTCCCTCAGAAATGGTGGCATCAAAAATTTACACGCTTTAATTGCAGTCTTAAATCCAATTTGAATAAAAACAGGACAAATTTTATACAGCATATGCCAGGACATATTGTATACAGCATAACTTTTGTACTCTTACACTTTTGTATAAACCTTTTTGGATTTAATTTACCACCTGTATAAAACGGGCGAAATTACATAGGTGAGCATTATTGACGACAACACCATCTCAAATCTCGTATTCTCCCTCAGAAATGGCAGCATTAAGAATTTACGAGCTTTAATTGCGCTCTTAAACCAATTTGAATAAAAAAAAGACATATTTTATATAACATATCGCTTGGGCATTTATACTCCTGTCCAAATCTTTTGGATTTACTTTATGCAGGCAAATTTGCATAGTCATAACTGATGACACTTCCAATGGTGTCATTAAGAATTTACGCGCTTTAATTGCACGCTTTATCCAATTTGAATCCATGTTTTATGCAACATATCTTTAGGACACTTATATTCTTATCCAAACCTTTTTGGAATTAATTTACCACAGGTACAATTTACCACAGGTACGAATTTGCATTATTGGGCATTACTATCGACACCACCATCCCACGAGTGCAATTCTCCCTCCAGAAATGTGGCGTTAAGCATTTACGAGCTTTAATTGCACTCGTAATCCATATTTTATACTATATATGCCAGTATGTATTTTTTATACAGCATATCTTTAGAACACTTATATTCTTGTCCAAAACTTTTTACATTTAATTTACCACTGGTATAAAGCGGGCAAATTTGCATAACTGGACATTACTTACGACACCACCAATGGTGGCGTTAAGAATTTACGCACTTTAATTGCACTCTTAATCCAATTTGAATGCATATTTCATGCAACATATGCATGTACGTTTTTTATACAACATATCTTTAGAACACTTATATTCTTGTCCAAATCTTTTTACATTTAATTTACCACAGGTATAAATCGGACGAATTTGCGTACTTGGACATAGCTGGCGAGGCTACCATCCCACTTCTTGCAATTCTCCCTCCAAAATTGGTATCCTTAACTATTTAAGCGCTTTAATTGCATTCTTAATCCAACGAATTTTCTTGGATTTACTTTACTACAAGTATCTAGACAAATTTGCATAATTGGCCATAACTGACGACACTGCCAATGGTGGCATTAAGAATTTACGCTCTTTAATTGCACTCTTAATCCAATTTCAATCCATACTTTAATGCAACATATGTGTATTTTATACAACATATCTTTAGAACATTTATATTCTTGTCCGAACCATTTTTGACTTAATTTACCACAGGTATAAATCGGACGAATTTGTATAATTGGGCATTACTATCCACACCACCAACCCGCATCTCGCAATTCTCCCTCAAAAAATGGTGGCCTTAAGAATTTACGCTCTTTAATTGCACTCTTAATCCAATTTGAATAAAAGCAGGACATATTTTATGCAATATATACCAGTACTGGCATTTGTGGTATAAGGTATGTACATGTTTTATAGAACGTAGGCTAATACATATTTTATACAATATATCATAAAGTTTATGCTCTTGTCCAAACCTTTTTGGATTTAATTTTCCACATGTATAAATCGGGAGAATTCGCATAATTGAGCATTATTGGCGACACCATCATCCCACGTCTCGTATTCTCCCTCTGGAAATGGAGGCATTAAGAATTTACGAGCTTCAACCAATTTGAATAAAAGCAGGATCTATTTAACATATCTCTTGGACATTTATACTCTTGTCGAAATCTTTTGGATTTACTTTACCACAGGTATACAGGCCAATTTGCATAATTAGTCATAACTGACGACACTTCCAATGGTGTCATTAAGAATTTACGCGCTTTAATTGCACGCTTTATGCAATTTGAATCCATGTTTCATACAACATATCTTTCAGGACACTTATATACTTGTCCAAACCTTTTTGGATTTAATTTACCACAGGTATAAATCGGACGAATTTGCATAATTGGACATTACTATCGACACCACCATCCCACGTCTCTCAATTCTCCCTCCAGAAATGGCGGCATTAGGAATTTAAGCGCTTTAATTGCACTCTTAATCCAATTTGAATAAACGCAAGCTTTCACCTCAGGTCGCGCGCTTTTTCTGAAAGATTCGACTTGCAGATAGGAAATCCTTTCCATGGCCTAGGGCCAGGGAGGAGAAAAGCGAGTGGCCCAAATGGTGGCCAGCTTTCGACGACACTCGATACTCTGTGGGTGTGGTCCATGACAAACTTTTATTGAATCCAAATAAGCCATTCTGGCCAGTTATTATCTGGAGTCAGACATTTAACGTTGTAGATCTCTCGTAGATGTTATCGCAGTGATAGTTGAAATAAATTGAATTTGGGTGAAATGATTTAACGTATGAGGTAATTACAAACCATGGAATTCAAGATAGAAGCCGTTGTGGTATTTTTAATTAATTTGTTGCTATATGCATTAATGTTTCCAGTTTCCATGTTATGTATTAGACGTACAATTGTAAGCACAATAGAGCTTAATGTGAGGGTACTGTAATGTGGGAGGAGTACTGCATAAAATCGAGGAGTATTGTTCAATAAAGTTATTACTGTATTTATTATACAGTAGATAGTATAATAATACAGGAGTTACTGTATTTATTATAAAGTAGAATCTGGATCCATCATTATTGTGGGAAGAATAGAAATTATGGATGAATTCGGGATGGTCATTATAAGCTTGGATTCGGGAATAGAATGAAATTCATGAATAGTGAATGACTATTTCATGAATTCAGTATAGATTTATTTGCATGGTTTCGAGACAACGTTGGATGGGTTCTGGTCAACATAGAATTTCATTTGCAAAGTCGATACTGTTTTAGTCGTGACACTATTTCATGAATTCAATATAGATTTACTACTGTGTCTAAAAAGTAAGACCAGTTTTCAATTTAAATTTTCCGTACTTTTGGTATTTCAATTTTTTTTTTTTTTTTTCTTTTTTTTTTTAGGTTGTTGGCATTGTCCTTGACATCTGTGTGAAATTTGACGTCAAAAATATTCATTAATGTTTGAGTTACGCTTGATTTTGTGAGATGATGAGAAAATTGATTCCGAGGATTTTTGAAATGTCTCACAATCGACCCAAAACGACCAATTATTTTTTTTTCAAAAACTCTTTATTTATTCTTCCAAATTTATTTCAATCTCCTTGAAAGTAATCCCTTCCGGTCACAGCGCACTTATGCCAACGTTTTTTTCCAATCCTCAATGCATGTTAAAAAAAGCATCGGCAGGGATGGTTTTCAAAACGTGCGGCGATTCACGTTGAATCTCTTCAATCGACTCAAAATGGTGTCCCCGGAGTGGTCTTTCGAGTTTAGGGAATAGCCAGAATTTGTACGGTGTGAACACGGTGGTTGTCGAATGATACTGAACTATTTATACGACTTGATGATAGATGAAAATATGACTCGCTTAATTAAAAACTATTTACGTCATCATTTACGTCATTTACATCATTGATAGCCTCATGTATTAATTAGATAAGGGCTTAAGAATAACAATTTTTTTTTTTTAAATAATTATTTAGAATGTAAAATTATTTCCTCAATTTTTTCAATGCTGTAAAAAATTGTTTCTCTGTATTTTCAATAATTTGATTTAATTAGAGTATCTACGGTCATTGATTGCATTTATTGTGCCCGATTCTTAGCTCAATGGTCGCTGGTGAGCATTAGGGCTATGTTTCAATCCACTGGCGGCATTATTATAGGCGCTGTTTCAAAACTAAGGAGACTCGATGGCCTTTGTGATGTTCAGCATCGTGCCTCGTTAGTCAGAATACCTGTTTGGAGTTTTCCGAATGTTCTCCAATACGATACGCAAATGCGATACTGTTCCCCATAAAAGTCCTCCTGAAATAGACTGACCTCCTTTAGTGACTCAGAGCCGAATAAGACTTCTATCGACAGGTGCTGCATCACAACAGAAGCTGCCCCCCTTTCCCTTCATTCATGAGTAGACTACTCATGGGGTGACCGCTAACAACATTTTATTGTGCTGCCGTTTTGAGAAAATTTTTAATTTTTAGATTTTGATCTTTTGATAAATTGAAATACAATTTAACCTGGTTTTTTTTTTTTTTTTTTTGTACTGCTTATATAAAAAAAAAAAAAAAAAAAAATCCATCAAATGCATATTATGAATAAAAATTCATTCAGACAGATATCTGTCAAAATAACATGCAAATCAAAGAATATGCATGTGTATCATCCCATTATCCTGATATTATATTATCCCATTACCCACCTGATATTATATTGTCCCGTTATTAGATGTGCAGTAATGTTACGTCATGAGGTTTTTAAAAAAAAAAAAAATTATGTGGATTTTTTTGTACGGTCCCTATTTAGAAATTTTTTTTTTTTTTTTTTTTTAATGTGTTGCAAACACTATATTTTATAGTTATTTATAAAGTTTCAAGACAATTTTTTTTATGCGGTTTCTTTTATGCTTTCCCTATCTCCCGCACAAAAGCAGGCTGGACTGTATTCTTAATTTCTTAGATTTAAAAAAAAATATCTTACTTAGTAATCAGCTCCAACTATCACAACAGCTGACTGCTTTATATAACGATACAGTAGCCCTTCAATATACACTACCTCGTTCGAACGCACTTCAGATATTTCGCCTGCATTATTTAGGAAGCTATGACACAACTTTTAGAAATTATGTCACCCGACTTACATGATATAACGAGATAGTGTGATTTTTCAATGAAAAATTCATAAGCTAGGTGGGAAATGGTTTGCAATACGGAGTTTTCGTCAAAGCGCTTCAAGGTAGCGTGGCCGAGTGGTCTAAGGCGCTGGTTTTAGGCACCAGTCTTTCGAGGCGTGGGTTCGAATCCCACCGCTGCCAGTGGTTTATTTTTGGTGTTCTTTATTATTTTCCAATACTTTATTACTACTGCCATAACTATTACACTAATTATTTTATTTTTTATTCTTTTTATATCCACATGATTTATTTTTAAATTGCTTATTAAGAATCTAAATAATAATAATTAAATTTTATTTGTATTTATAAATATTCACTTTTGATGTAAAAGTTGCCATGTTTATTTTAGGGCGTTCTTTTACATTTTCCAATACTTAGTTATTACTGCCGTTCATAAATATTACTTTAATTGCTTTATTTTTTTTTATTTTCTTTAATATTTATTTTTAATTATTAAGAATTTAAATAATTATAATTCAATTTTATTTGCATTTTGACTTTATTAACTTTTGATGTAAAAGTTTTCGTGGTTATAGAAAATCCAACAGAATCTCCGAAATTGTCATGTCCGTTGTCAATGAAATGCCTAAAATTTAGAGCTATCTGAAGGAAAAAAAAAATATAGAGATATATATATATAGTCCTTATAGTTGATAACAATATAAAATCAATAAATAAATTTTTTTTCCCGTATTTCCGAAAAGTTATGAAATTGAATTACTTTTTACTGACTATGAATATATGTATAAAATTATTTTACTTTTAACAAATTATTTTATTTTTTATTTTTTATTCATTTATATCCATAAGATTTATTTTTAAATTGCATATTAAAAATTTAAATAATAATAATTCAATTTTAGATTTATAAATATTCACTTTTCATGTACAACTTTTCTTCGTTATAGAAAATACCTCAGAATTTCCGGAAATTGACATGTCAGGTTGTCATTGAAATGCCTAAAATTAAGAACTATCTGAAGGAAAAATAAATAAATATATATATAATATATATATAGTCCTTATAATTGATAATAATATAAAGTCAATAAATAAATTTTTATCGTATTTCCAAAACGTTTACGAAATTAAATTATTTCTTACTAACTATGAAGATATATATATATATATATAAACTTTAAAAGTAGCAAACTATTAATTTTCTAGCGGCATCCAAGAGGTCAAAGTCCAAATTGTATAGTAGTCACTACTTTTGAAAATGAGTAGTTATAATTGTTAAGTACTGCTTCATTAGGTTTTTAAAATAAACAAATAACTTTAAATATATTTATGTAATTCTATCTTAAAAGTAATCTAGTGGCATGCAAGAGGTCAAGGTTGAAAACTGTATAGTAGTCACTGCTTTAAAAAATGAGTAATTACAATTGTTAATTACGACTGCATTAGGATTTTTAAATAAATATATATATTTACTTTTAAGATAGAATTACATAAATATATTTAATATATATTCATTCATAATTTATTTCAATTTTCGCACATGCTAGCTTTTCATTTGTAAACAGGATCTAATTTAAGAACAATGCATGAAGGTATGACAGACAAAGTTTTACGAGTACCCCATCATTTTTACCTATCATAAATTTTACTGATGTCACTGACACAGATACCTCTTCCAAGAATCAAACCGATAAATTACATTTGTTTTTCAGGTTAACGAAGATCTCATAAAATGTTCCCCTTCAAAACCAATTGTAATTGAACAAACATAAGAATTCATAACAAACAAATAGAATGAGCATTCTTTTTACGAAAACAACGCACCGCAATCAACGCCATAAATCGCTACTTTTCACCTTTCCTAAACGGCGCGAACTAATTACGCTCCAAAACAAAAACGTGTCTGAATAAACACAATATCGTCCTATACAGTCATTGTCTATTATCCTAAAAGACACACCCCAGTTTTTTGCCACCGTCCGCCATTTTTTTTACCATCTAATCGTCTTTCCTGGTCACCAGGTGGCGCCAGCAGTCCCCAACAATTAGTGTCAAGTCGTATTCATCATTTTCAATAGCGTTGTTATGTTTGGAGGGGGAATTGTTGTAAAAGAACAACAACGGCATGTGCTAATGAGCCTTGTTTTGTGTAATAAGGCGATAAGCCTGTAATATATTAGAACGAAGCAATGAATATTTCTTAGCGTGGAATAATTTTGTTTTAAAGTGACGAATTTGCGGCCAACTTAGCACAAACTTTAAATAACCCCATATATTTCATTCCGCTTTCCGCTGAATTTATTGTGTACTGAGTGCGACAGACGTGTGTAGATTGAATTATGAATACAAAATCTGAGATGTTTTTAACAATGGGTTTATGAATATGGATATTAGGTTGAGCAAGTTATTGGTGGGCTGGAATTAGATTCGAATTAGCATATTAAAGATAAACTGTAGAGATTGTATTGATTAAGAGTGGTATTAAGTAGGAAAAAAAGTTATTGACTGTTATTTTGAATATGCTTATCAAGTGATTTAATCTATTCCAAGTAAGAAAAATGTTTGGCATTAAACTTTCGTTTCTTACTTTCTTTGGCTAATAAAAAATAATAAAATTAGATTATGTATTGGTTATAATGAGGTAAAATAATTCACTTCTACCATAACCTAAGTTTTCCAACCTAATTATATATAATATGATGAACTATATACTATAATTAAAGAAAATAATTGAATAAAGGGCGACTTATGTTTAGAGGTTTTCTGCTGTGTGGGAATTAAAAGTGTACAAATTAAATTAGGGTGATTTAAATTTGTCATAAACATATAATGAAATAAATGGGATATTTGCAATCTCTGCAATTTGCTTGTTATGTTAAAAAATAATATTATGGTTGAAGGTTTTCTGCTGTTTTGGAATTAAAGGTAGGAAATTAAAATTAGGTGGATTTAAATTTGTCATAATCACTGAGTTGAAATAAATAAGTATTTGCAATTTGCTTGTTATGATATTGTAATTTAAAATAATATTATGTTTGGAGGTTTTCTGCTATTTGGTAATTACAAGTGTGAAGTTAAAATTAGTCATAAAAACTGAATTTAAATAAATATGGATTTTCAATCTCTGCAATTTGCTTGTTATATTGCAATTTAAATGTAAAACAATATGGTTGAAGGTTTTCTGTCTATGGAATTAGAAGCCCTAATTAAATTAGATTGATTTAAATTTGTTATAAAAATTGTATTGAAATAAATATGAATTTGCAATTTGCTTGTTATGATATGGCAATTTAAATGTAATTGTTTTTTAAAATAATATTATGTTTGAAGGTTTTCTTTGTTTGGGGAAAAAAGTGTAAAATTAAAAATTAATGATTTGAATTAAAAAAAATGAATGAAATTTGATTTGAAATGTCTGCAGTTTCCTTGTTATGATATTGCAATTTAAATGTAACTCTCTTAAAATAATATTACGGTTGAAGGTTTTCTGTTGTTTGGGAATTTGTCTAAAATTAAAATTAAGTTGATTTGAATTTGTCTGAATTGAAATAGATATGGATTTGCAATGTCTGTAATTTGTTTGTTATGATATTGCAATTTAAATGTAACTCTCTTAAAAATAATATTATGGTTGAAGGGCTTCTGCTGTTTGGGAATTAGAAATGTTAAATTAAAATTAGGTTGACTTAAATTTGCTATTAAAATTTAATTTAAATAAATATGGATTTTCAATCCCTGCAATTAGCTTGTTATAATATTGTAATTTAATTGTACTTATTTTAAAATAATATTATAGCTGAAAATTTTCTGCTGTTTGGGAATTAAAAGTGTAAAATTTAAATTTGTCGTAAAATTTAATTGAAATAAATATGGATTTGCAATCTTTGCATTTTTGCTTGCTATGAAATTGTAATTTAAAAATTTTTTTAAAATAATATTATGGTTGAAGGTTTTCTGCTGTTTGGGAATTAAAAGTGTAAAATTTAAATTAGATTTGATTTAAATTTGCTATAAAAACTGAATTCAATAAATGATTTGCAATTTGCTTGTTATGATATTGCAATTTGCTTGTTATGATATTGCAATTTAAAATTCTTTTAAAATAATATTATGTTTGAGATTTTCTGTGTTTGGAAATTAAAAGTGTGAAATTAAAAATAGGTTGATTTAAATTTATCATAAAAATTGAACTGAAAATAAAAATAATTAGGTGATATTGCAATTTAAATATAATTCTTTTAAAATAATATTATGTTTGGATCTGCTGTTTGGAAACTAAAAGTGTAAAATTGAAATTAGGCTGATTTAAATTTGTTATAAAAACTGAATTGAAAAAGTATGTATTTGCAATCTCTGCAATTTGCTTTCTTACAATATTGCAATTTAAATGTAATAATGTAATTAATTTAAATGCAATAATTAATGTCTTTTAAAATAATGTTATGTTTGGAGGTTTTCTGCTGTTTGGAAAATTAAAAGTGTAAAATTGAAATTAGGTTGATTTAAATTTGTCATAAAAACTGAATTGAAAAAAGTATGTATTTGCAATCTCTGCAATTTGCTTGTTACAATATTGTACAATTTAAATGTAATAATGCAATTAATTTAAATGTAATAATTAATGTCTAAGTTTGGAGGTTTTCTGCTGTTTGGAAATTAAAAGTGGAAAAATTGAAATTAGGTTGATTTAAATTTGTCATAAAAGTTGAATCGTAATAAATATGGATTTGCAATCTCTGCAATTTCCGTGTTATATTTCAATTCCTTCAGTAATTATAATAATATTTAATTACAATCATATATTATTTTTTTAAACTTAAAAGTATGAATTAACACATACTATACATTTCATAAAATTTAGATTTTTTTGCTTTAAAAATTGAATAGTATCTGCCTTTTTTGTGTGATATTTTTAATACATTTGATTATAATAAAATTTTTACATTATATCATATAATTCTAATTTCATTAATATAATTGTAATTTCAGTTTATTTAAATTTTTAAAATAATTACATTGCATTTTTTGATAGAATTATGAAAAAAAAAAGATGAAAAAGTTACTTGTAAGAGGAATAATTTATGCAGTTCGAATCAATACTTCCGCAAACCTCATTTTTAATTTATCTAATTAAAGAGACATTTTAATCAAATAGATTTTCTTGTAAGCTCTTATTTAAGAAATGTGAATGACAGCTATATCAGCATTAGAATCAAATATAAAGGGATCTAATACGACCTCAATCCGGGATTGAATACATTCTAAAGAAACAAAACTTGACGAGCTCTAAACATCTCTTGATGGATGTAAAATAGCTGCATCAATTTTTTTTTTTTTCACACACTGTCACATGGGCATCGGATATCTTCATTAACACCATTCAAAACATGATGTACGGAGAGGACCTTTCAATCATTTTCAATTATGCCACCACTTGAGACCATGTTTAAGTTACATTTCTGACTCTATGTGGGCGTGACGAAGATTGACGAATCGTATTCTTGTGGGTTTTAAGATCCCATTCCACCCCCCTTTTTGACGTAATTAATGCACTTCGAACAACCAATGGACATGCGTCCCCCCATCATTGAAGAAGTTACTACCATCCATACCTCAATCACAGGGATTTTTCTGGTGGTATTCCCAATTACCCACCACGAAATGGACTTTGCTACTGAAAACAACTGGAAGACAAACATGACAGACAGCTGTGCAGGATTAAAGGCCATCTGGAAGCTGGAACGACTTGAGTCTGAAAAGTGGTCACGTATAACGACTCATACGTGCTGGTCTCGACCATGAGGGGGATTCCACTAAATTATTTTTAATTACTACCCATGTTTGGACAATGACGGGAGACCTGTAATTAAAACAGCCCTTTGATTATTGGGGTCGAGAGTTCAGGTGGGAGGGTGACTCATCCGTCAACCCCTGTTTACATATTGGACACTTGTGGGCAGACGATTATCTACATGTTAATAAGCGGTTCACTCTCCTTGAGCGTCAGTGTAGCTGAAGCATGTTAAAAGAAAATTGAGTATCAGTGGGGTGGTATCCTTCACATAGTTTCTGGGAAAAAAGGTTACACGGGTTACAGTACGTTAACAGCTTGTTGTCGTACGTCGTTGCTGCTGTAGCTTTTTAAACGCTCGTTATTTGCTGTTGTTGTTGATGTTTGAAAAAAAATTGATTTTATAATTTGATACAGTGTTTTGAAAGCTCTAATGAATCGGTATTCGTAGGAGATTGCAAATCTTGTTGTTGACGCTTAAGACACTGAAAAATAATGTAGCCTATTAGATTAATTTATTATTATTGCAGTTATTAATCAGTTCGTAATAGATCCCTTAGGGTCTGCTGTCTGTTATTAGTAGTTGCACCATCACAGCTTTTATCATTAGTTTCCAGATAAAAGATCTAAATATATATATAACAGGATTGGTGGTGGGTATTTTCATTGAGTATTGTAATTAGGTAACAACAATTATAAGATTTTAACTGATCGGAAAGATTTGTTTTTCTACTGTCTTGGAAAAAAGTAAGAGGATTACTGAATCTTGCTCACCGATGCCTTTTTTTTTTATCTTAAGTATTCATCATAGCCAAACATGGCCGGTGGTGCAACATGCAACTAGTGCGATGATGAAATGTTCAAATCCGTTCAATGCAATAAGTACTTTCAGATGGTGATTGCTTGTTCCTAGGAAGACAAATCTGTAAACTGAGTTTCTTACCGTTGAGTATAATGAATAGGGAATAAAGGGCGAATCCCCGGGCTGGGTATGTTTGTTCAGAATTACAGTGGCTCAATATACTGTCCTAAAACTATAAAAGGCCATCTCAGTTGTTGGAACTTGATGAGATACGCTGTAAGAGAAGTAACGTTACTTATATGTTGTGCAAAAACCATGCTGTATTTCTCTGAACTCATAGTTGAATTATAACCTTTATATATGGCGTGAAATTATGAAGCTTTGAAAATCTTGCAACGATGATCAGGCTGCCTATGAGATTTTTCAGGATTTTCTCTTATTTGATTCGCAAATGGGGGTTACTTATAAATAAATTAAGAATCAGTGGAGTTGTATCCTTTCACATAGTTTCTGAAAAGGTTACACGGGTTACGTTGACAGTTCTTGTCGTACGTTGCTGCTGTAGCTTTTTAACGCTCGTTATTTGCTGTTGTTGTTTGAAAAAAATTGATTTTATTATTTGACACTTGTTGACGCTTAAAAACATTGGAAAGAAAAGAATGCAGCCTATTAGATTAATTTATTATTATTGCAGTTATTAATCAGTTCGTAATAGGATCCCTTATGGTTCTGTTATTAGTAGTTGCACCATCACAGCTTTTACCATTAGCTTTCTGATAAAAGATCTAAATATATAACAGGATTGTGGTTGGATATTTTCATTGAGTATTGTAATTAGGTAACAACAATTATAAGAAGAACAAGATTTAACTGATTGGAGAGATTTGTTTGTCTACTGTGATGGACTGGAAACCAAGTAAGAGATTACAAAATTTGCACATCGGTATCTTTTCTTTATCACAAGTATTTATTATTACAGCCAGCTTAGTGGTCCAGTGATAACGTGCAACTAGTGTGACAGTGAAAGGTTCAAATCCGTTCATTGCAATAAGTGCTTACAAAAACTAGATGAGACTACATGACAATTGTGTTTTCCTAGGAATGTAAATCTGTAAACTGGAGTTTTCTACCTTAGGTATGAGAACCAGGTGAAAATGGTGAATCCGTCGTCTTTGGGATATTTGTCCAGAACTGTAGTGACTCCACATCACAGTCCCAAAATTATAAAAGGTCATCTTAGTTGTTTGAACAGGGATGAGATACGATAAACGAACTAACTTATTAATGTTAATTACAGATAAAGGAACTCGTCCATTTACATTTTTAATGTAAACAATTCTTAATTAATATTAATTAACTTTTTTGACTGTATAGAAATAAATATTTATATAAAATAATTTTTTCTCCCATATAAACTTAATTAATGAATTAATATTTGAAAAAAAAAACTGTATTAACATCCAGTGTCATCCCCTTACAAGTTAAAAAATTTATTTGAACTTGAGTGGACGAATAAATATATATATATATATTTATAATATACACTCATGTCCATAAATTAAGGATAACTCAGAATCACACAGAAATTGAACTCTAAAATAAAATTTCACCTGTAGAATTATCACACACATCTTGAAGAAGAATATGCAAATTACAGGAAACGCGATAACAGGAAACCAGATGCAGGAAACCAGATGGCGCGGATAGTACGTCACAATGACGAGAGTGTAAGAGAGGGGTATATAAGGAAGTGGCAAAGAAGTAAAATTGTTCACAAGCGCTTTAAAAGCCTTTCAGTGCAATAACCGCATAGTTATGGCACAAAGGAAGCATTTGGATGATTTTTTACGTGGTAGAATTATCGGACGACTGGAATGTGGACGTACCCAGCTGGAAGTATCCGAGGAACTTGGAATCGCCCAGAGTGTCATCTCCAGGCTTTGGCAACGATTCCAAGATGATGGTACTGTGAGTAGATGTTACAGCACAGGTCGCCTCCGAGTTATAACGCTGAATGAGGACCGGTATTTAGCAGTTACTGCCAAAAGAAACAGACAGAGCACAGCATCAGACCTGTCTCGTCAGCTCTCTTCAGCTACCGGTACGACAGTTTCAAGGCAGACCGTGTACAGACGCTTAGGCACATTGGTCTCATATGCTCGTAGGCCTGTCAGATGTGTTCCACTTACCGCAACTCACTGTCGCCTGCGATTAACCTGGAGTAGAGAGCATGCATTGTGGACACCGCAACAATGGTCTTATGTGATGTTTTCCGACGAGTCCAGCTTTAGTTTGCAGTCTGATTCTCGCCGGACTTTCATATGGAGAGCGCCAGGTACCCGTTACCACCAAAAGAACACCATTGAACGACACCGTTACGGTGGTGCAGGATGGCTCGTTTGGGGAGGAATTATTCTTGGTTCCAGAACTAACCTGCATGTTCAGAGTGTAAAGATGTCAGGCCCACATCTATCGGGATGTCATTCTGGAATAACATGTACGTTTGTTTCTGGGGCACCATGGGTGCTGAATTTCTGTTTATGGATGACAACGCCCGTCCTCGCCGTGCAAACATTGTAGACGAATGCCTTCAATTGGAGGATATCACCCGTATGGATTGGCCAGCATACTCAGCGGACTTGAATCCAATAGAGCATGTGGGGATATGCTTAGGCGACGAATTGCAGCCCGTCAACCCCCTCCCACCTGTCAACCGAACTGAGGCATTGCTTGATGAGTGGTGTAATATTCCCCAAGATCAGATTGATAATTTGATACTCAGCATGCCTAGGCGTTGTAAGGCCTGTATTGCATCGTCCGGGAGACATACTCCATATTAACCATCATACTAACCATGTTATACTGTTTTTTGTAAATAGGTTCTTTTTTGAAATTTGCTCCAAGGAGTAAAAATCGCAATTTTTATTAAGTATGTCAAACATATAGCATCTTTTTTTTAGCTCTTTACCTTTTGTTTAATAAATAGACTTTACAAATAAGTCAAAATTTGTTTTTGCTTCTGTCTCTTTCTTTGCCTAAACTTCATTATCCTTAATTTATGGACATGAGTGTATAATAAAATATATATATATAAAATATTTGTATATATATATATATATATATATATATATATATATACATGCATACAGGGAGAGTGTGAACTAATAGTAGGAATTGAAAATAATAAAGCTGATAGAATCCAAGCTGAACAATATTTACTATGGAACAAATGATAGCCTTATGCTCTACCATAGGTAGAATATGTCAAAAAAAAAAAAAAAGTTCACCTGTTGAGAAAAAAAAAAAGTTCCAACAAACACAAGTCGTCACTTCTGACGTCACATGAAATGTGACGTCACATGAATTTCTTTTTACGTCGATGTAGTGGCACATTTACCGAGTCTCACTTACAAGCATTTACCTTATGCAAATTTCAAGTGGAGAAAAAAAAAAAAAAAACAATCAGCTGATTGGCTTTTCAAAACTCAGTAAAAAAACCATTCAAAACAAACTTTGTGGATAGAATAAACCCTATACCAGTAATCTCCGAGAGGGGCTTCAGTTTCTTATTTAACGGTATGAAATGTGTAATACCCTTTCCATTAACCCGCATGGAGTAAATTGATAAACATTTAATTGAATATATGGTATTGTAATTTTAAATATATGAGATTGTGCATCTCAGATTTGCCGGTATGAATTGTGTATTTTTCTATTTACCGGTATAAATTGTGTAAATTCACATTGTGTAACTGCACATTCAACACTTCACAACTGTGTAACTTCCCATTAACCCCATAGACTCTTTTTCGGATTTAATTACATGGAATTGTACATATCTGATTTACCGGCATAAATTTCGTATTTTTTTTATTTACTAGTGTGTATTGTGTATTTTTATTTACCGGCATGAATTGTGTAATACCTTTTCCATTAACGCCATATAGACTTTATTCCTGATTTAAATATATTTGATTGTGCATCTCTGATATCGTTAATCCTTTTCCTTTCCCTGTTGAAAGCAGATTGGATATCTTACATAAGCTTTTCTGATATTTATAATGAAATGCTACTTTAAGTTTCATAGTGAATATTGTACATCTTTTGAGGACCGTCGCTACTCTTATTTTGCTAAAATAGTTTATAAGCAATCACTATACGTTATAAATAGAATAAAAATTGTCTATAATTCGAGCATCGGTTCTATGGAAAAATTCGTAAGTCGTCAAGACCGAAGTTTTCACACAAAGCGGTGTACTAGGGAGGGAAAGGTCATTTCGGAGGGATTTTATTTGCAATCAAAATAATTTTAATTTTTAATAATAAAGCTTTAAATTACATAATATCATAAGAAAAAAAAAAAAAAAAATTCCATAATAAATATTAAGTTTTTTCCTCTCAAAGCAGCTTTGCGCCGCATCTATCTGACTGACACCTCTAACAAGTAACCGCTTTTAAAAAGGATGTTTACCTTCCCACACAAGCACTTTGAATGCAATAGTTCGGTTTGGTTTGTTGCTCTATGGTCATTTGTGCACACTTTGGGCTAATTAGACTGGGACCGACAGTTTAAAGGGGATTCCTAACCACTAACAAACATTCCTGCTACCGACAGGATTCGACCTCACTTCGGAGAACGCTAATATAGATGTAACCTAGCCTTACTAGAAATTTGTAAATCTGGTTCTATACTATTTGCATAGAGTCGCAATTTGCCTTGAGATTGTATGAAATTGTTATTAGCTCCATCTTTGTATTGGCTGGGTTCATTGCTGTTGCTGATTTCAGAAACGACGTGGGAACGTGTATAAACGCCTCACATGGGTAATTAGAGGTTTGAAGCTTGTGGTCGAAGCCGAACCTGAAGCCTGCGGTACTAAAGGCCAGAGTTCTAGCCGATTGACCATGAGGCCGCGTTGGATTGTACTAGGATAGCTAGACTTTTAACTCGGCCCCCTAGGGAGGCACACGATAAATTTTGTACTAGGATAAATGTTTTGATATTTCTTGATTTACAATTTCCTACTATTGGATAGAGTTTTACATTTCTTGTTATTTTTTACAATAAAAAGATTAACAATTTAATTAGTATCATATGTGGCTAACCTCGAAAATTTTATTGCTAATTAAGAATAAATAAATCTCTTATACCTCAGTAATGATCCAACCCAATCTGGTTTGGGTCAAAGGTCAAGAATGTCTGTTTTTCGCCTATTAAAGTATGAAATATTATTGAATATTACGACATAGTACAAGATTTAATGCTTTTTTATTACAGGTGATTAAATTATACTTTCATAATGTTAAATTGTTAATTACTTCAAGTAAAATTTATTAAACTGTTGTCCAAACTGTAAATCAATAGATTTTTAAACTACGAGCATTTAATAGAATAAACAATTTTAATAACTTTTTACGGCATATAAGTCTAGGCTTGCAGCGTCTTTTTTAAAAAAACATACAGAAAAATAAATATACATTCAATTTTGATGAATGTTACTGTATCAAAAAGTAAGGCCAATTTTCAATTTAAAATTTCGAGGCTAATGGGTTTTCAATTTTTTTTTTTTTTTTTCGTTTTTAGGTTGCTGGCACTGTCCTTGACATCTGCGGGAAATTTGACGTCCAAATATTCATTAGTGTTTGAACTATGCTTGGTTTTGTGAGACGCTAAAACTGATTCCGGCGATTTTTGAAATGTCTGAATTAATTGAGCAAAGAACTGTCGTTAAATTTTGTTTGCAGAAACGTATGGAAAGTCGCAGAAGGCATTCGGTGAGCATTTCATTATCGGAAAGAAATGTTTACAAGTGATATAAACATTTCAAAGAAGGCAGAGAACGCGTTGAAGATGAAGAGCTTTCTGGTCGACCATCCACCTGAATCGACGAAGCTCACGTAATCACGCTCAAAAAATTAAAGATTTGGTGCTTGCAAACCGTCGATTTACAATTAGAGACCTAATGTTGGAATTTCAAAAGGATCGGTCAATTTCATTTTGGGCCTCAAACGCGTCAAATCTCGATTAGTACCGAAAACACTGAATGCGCCAAGTCACACTACATTATTCTTCGTGACTTTTTCACCAAAAAAGAAACCCATATCGTTCCAGAACCACCGTATTCACACCGAGCGACTTCTGTCTATTCCTTAAACTCAAAACGGTGTCACTCCGGGGACACCGTTTTGAGTAGATTGAATTAAATAGAATCAACGTGAATCGAATCCGTTGATTTTGAATAGAATCAACGTGAATCGCCGCGCGCTTTGAAGGCAATCCCTGCCGATGACTTTTTAGCATGCATTGAGGATTGGAAAAAAGTTGGCATAAGTGTATAGTGTCCGGAGGGGATTACTTTAAAAGCGATGAAATCAATTTGGAAAAATAAATAAAGATTTTTGAAAAAAAAAATTATTGGTCTTACTTTTGGGCACAGTAGTATATGTCTAGGCCTGCCATGTTTTTAAAAAAAATCATGGAGGAAAAGAAATAGATATTCAATTTTAATGAATATCGACATTAAAAAAGAGCTAAAATTGCACTCACAAACTTCAAACGTGATTCACCTTAATAGGTTTTGATTTATATGCAAATGAACAATTGTGAGGCTGTAATTATTTTAATTTCAAAAAGTTGGACATATAATGTCAAAAGTATGTAAGAACTTGTAGAGCAAGCAATCAATACGAAATTTCAACACCTAAAAGTTTATCAAAGATATAATTTAGTTGTTACAGTTTATCTTGCAATCAATGGATTAAAGATCGGTATACACTTGACAGTAATGTATTGAGCATTTGAGAAGCAATTTATCATCGTTACTTTAGAAGAAATAAAGTTCTTTAACCATTTTTGCTTAAACGATGCATTAATATCAGGACCTGAGCAACATTAAAATAATGACATAGGTCTTTTGCGATTAATTACCAGTTGCAGCCTTACCTATACACACCTACTTACCAAATTTGTTTTTATGTTCGTCTTTGTCTAATTTAATTGCAGTAAAAATCTCCATTTAATGCATGCATAAAAGTCTCATAAAAAAAAAAATCTCGTAAATCATAATGCTTGTTATAGAAAGAAAAAAATAATACACGTTTTTGGGTTTTGTTATATCTAACTTTATTGTTTGTTTTTCCAGAAATAATTTTCTTCATTATTAAATGAGCAAAATAGTGTTACATTTTCATCGTATATTTTATCAAAATACATCATTAATTTTCAAAAAAAAGCTTGATACTATTAAGAAAATTCAAATTTGTATTTTATTTCATAAGGTAGATGATTTTGTATTAATTTGTTAACATGGAAGTAAATGCAGAATGGTGAATGCCCCTTTCCCCTTTTGTCTGAAATTTTAGTGCCACTAACCCCATGTGTCAAAAGGTTTTTGCCGAATTTTGCTTTCCTTCAGGAGACAAAACGTCCCCTAATTGAATTCGTTTTCTTGATACGCCTTGCTGGTGAATCTGAAACGAATAATCTTCTAAAAATTTCATTCAAATTTCGATTCAACAAATTCATTTTTTCTGATTCAATTTCATTTTACACGATTCTTTCGATTAATTAAATCACTTGTTTTATCCATTACAAAACTAAATTATTTTATTTATTTATAGATGAAAACATATTTAGAATCTTTTCTTTTTTTCTTCAGAGACTTATAATTCAATGTCAGAATACATTTCGAAAAAATATCTAAAAATGTTTTTACCTGCATTTAATGTAAGTCTTTAAAATCTGCATCGAATCAGTGCCCTCAAATTCTTTTATTTATAGTAACTCATTATCTGAAAGCTGACTCAAACTCAAATTATTGACTGCAAATATCATAAGAATGTTTGTATCTGCGTTGAGTGTGAATTGAAAATTTGAATCTCTAAATCTATTTATCTTCAATGACTCGTAAGTAAAGATTCGATTTGTACTCCTTGTCTGAAGTTTTTATACCAACTTTCTTTTACAGGCTGAATGAATTTACTTAGTTTAACATACTTTATTTCTGGTAGCCGCTTATGTCGTTCTTTTTAATCATCCAAAAGGCAGCGAAGAACTTATATTGTGATGTCAGAGTCGTGATTAATGCAAGCTTCTTAATCGGCGGCTTTCTAAGAATGACCTAGGAAGTAACATAAGCGCTCACTTTTTGGTTCTTCTGTGAGCTGGAATGACACGGGTTCTTTCGCCGACTTGATGAATGGCATTTAGATGAATACTTCTGCATGGAGATGCGATTCATTTTTTTTTCTTCTAATTCATTAAGTGCTTTGAATGCAAACAAATTCCAAAACCGCTTCAGGGTATGAATGTTCGGCAGGGGTAAAAAAAAAAAGCGCGAAGTTGTCGGAAGATGATCTGGAATATCATAAACCAACATGTCTGAGAGGATTTGTTTTTCGGTGCGGAATGTTCATAAGTCATAGGTAAGATATGATTAGAGAATGTTTTATGGTCTTCAAAGATTCCTTGAAGCATATTATTGTTTTATATTTTTATGTTCTTCAAAGATTCCTTGAAGCATATTATTGTTTTATATTTTATGTTCTTCAAAGATTCCTTGAAGCATATTATTGTTTTATATTTTAAGTTCTTCAAAGATTCCTTGAAGAATATTATTGTTTATGTTTATGAAACAATAATATTCTGCAAGGAATCTTTAAAATATTTTCTTTGGGCACGTTAAGCATTTAGATGAAAAATTAAAAGAATTTTTTTTAATTTCCAATATTTATATAAGTTAAGAAATATCGAAAGAAGAGATAATGAGGCGAAAGAAATTTCTTTTTTTTTTTTTTTTTTTTAATAGTAGAAAATTAATCCAATGGATGCGTTCGTTGCAATCACAGATTTCAAAAATAAAGAGGAAGCTTATAAGAGCTTCAACATGTCTGAGAGGTTGCTTTTTAGTGTGGATTGTTCATTGGGGTGAATAGATATGATTAGAGAATGCTTTATGTTCTTCAAAGATCCTTTGAAGCATATTGTTGTTTATGCTTATGAAACAATAATATGCTTCGAGGAGTCTTTCAGTTTTTAAAATACTTTCTTTGAGTACTCTGAGCATTCAGCTGAAAAGTTACAGAATTTTTTTAATTTTCAATATTTATCTATAAAAGAAATTTCTTTTCTTAAACAGTAGAAAATCAATCCAATGGATACGTTCGTTGCAATCATAGATTTCAGAAATAATTAGGCAACTTGTAAGAGGACTGAGCCTAAGAAAGATAAGAGATTGATGTCTGTAAAGGACCATCCATTGACAAGCTGCCTACTGGGAGTTTTTTTCGGAATTTTTTTCTGTGCTACTCTTTTATTATTGTTTATATTTAAAAGCCATTGGGATATATATGTAAAACTTTGAGACCTACCTATATTCAACAACAATAAACAAAAAGGAAAAAAAAATCAGTAGCTTTTATAATAAAAGGTGAAAACATGTTTGGGAAAATGTATAAGGTAAATTTCTTGGGTATAGTCATAGTTATATGATTAGGGGTTTATTAGATCATAGTTAGATATGATTAGAGAAGTTTTAATATTCTTCAAAGATTCCTTGAAATATATTGTTGTTTATGCTTTATGTTCTTCAAAAATTCCATGAAGCATATTAATGTTCTTAAATATTCTTATGAAACAATAATATGCTTCAAGGAATTTTTAAATCTAATGCTGAGCTACCATAAAGTACTTATTTAAACAATGATAAGAAGGTGTTTAATAGATGTAATTATTCCAATATTCGGAAGTGAAAGAAACCAAACGAGAGCAGAACAATCTCACAGCTGGATAGTTAATTTTTCTGCAGACCAGTCATATTGCGCCGATCTATTTAAGGTTAAGCCATTTACGGTAAAAAATGAAAGTATGAGAATTTTTTAGATGTAGTAGATGCTCCAAAATTAGTAGATCGACCATTTTAGTCCCAAAATAGCATGACTCTGTTGATTCAGGCTGTTGAATGAATTAAGTACTATCTTTGTAAATATTTGGAGTTCTTATATAAATACAATAAAAATGAAATTTCAACCCCTTTATATACCCCTTTTTAAAATATTTAACAGTTTCAAGCCTCTTTATAATAATTATACTATTATTTTTATTATTTCAACCCCTTTTTTAAGACCCTTTAATATTTTTTTAATTATTTTATTATAATAATTATAATTTCAAGCCCCTTTATTCATTAATTTTATAATACCATCCGAAAAATAGTATGACACTTTTGAGGCTGTTGTGTGAATTAAGTACTATCTTTGTAAATATTTAAAGCTCTTATGTAATACAATAAAAATGAACAGAAAATAATTTCAAGTTCTTTTAAATACCCCTTTTTAAAACATTTAACAATTTCAAGCCCCTTTATAATAATTATATTATTTTTATTATTTCAACTCCTTTTTCAAGCCCCTTTATTATCTTTTAATTACATTATTATAATAATTATAATTTCAAGCCCCTTTATAATAATTATATTATTATAATAAGTATAATTTCAGGCCTCTTTATACCCTTTTTAGCTCCTTTATTTCAAGCCCCTTTATTCATTGATTTTATACTACCATCCCCACCAAAAAAAAAAAAAATTAAATTAAAAGACTCTTCTTTGAATTTATAGTTTTGCTTATAACTTTTCGATAATCTTATAACTTACCTTTTTGTTTGAAAGCATAAACAACTGTTTTCCTGTAGTGTCTGTCTTTTTAATACTTTAGTGTTATGTGTCATACATTTTCTTTCGGGCATCCACGTTTAAATATAAAAAATAAAGAAAGAAACCCTAAAGATTTATTCATGATCATAAACACTATATTTCCAAGTTTTTAAGAGACTTCATAAATATAAGTAAAACGGCAAACAATGCCAGAACAACTTACTTTATAATGGCCAACAAATGTAAAATATATAAATTTACATATTTGGAGGTCAACACCTCGAAATCAGGATAAAAATAGCATGGAATTATACAGACTTTTCAAAATTTATAATTCTGTTTGCATGTCCTTATTGTCTTACAGCTTAATCTCATATAAAAACCGACGGCATTTGTTTTCTTGTCATAGGTTTGGTATACTCAACGACAGGTTGTTTATAAGACAGCATTTTCCGCCGAGCAAGCTCAATATTTTAACTTATCAACAACTCTTTCAGAACCATTCAAATTACGAACAGCAATAGCTATGAACTTTGCCCAAAACGCTTAACATATGCAACGACCTGACAAATTTAGATTCACCAACGGGTTAAAGATCAAGATCTTTCAGAGCAACTTTGACGATAAGCCTGTTAAGCAAAAAAACAAGTCCTACCATGTGCAAACGTTATGAACTAAATTAAAGGACTTGGTGAGTCAATTGACAGTTGATTTATACAGACGAAGGATTACAACGCCAGACTGAAGGTTAATGCTTTCATATAAATTCACAAAAAAAGAAGAAAATCATCGCTTTTTATCGGCATGCCATGCAGAAGAAAACTGCTATCTTTCAGATTATGTCACCTGTTTTAGGTGTCTGAATTCGAAAATGTGGGTTTTGATTGAGTTATAACGAGAGATAGGGTTCTAGGTTGGAGTTCTTCTTGGGTGTTTGAGGTTTTTTTTTTTTTTTTTTTAATCTTGTTTTATCTGAGGGTTGGAATTAGAAAGTTGTAAGATGTGTTTTATCTTTGAGTATTAATTTCTATTCGTGGCAAAAAAGAGTGGCGAATGTTTCATCCTCACAAACTATCTGAAGTTTCTTCCAGTTTGCATAAGTTTTGAATCAGATATCATGGAAATTATATTTATATCATGGAAGCATTTTCTTGTAAACAAGATTGGAATGTTTTGGTGATGTTTTTCATTATGCTTACGTCATTTATAACATTTTGCTATGTATGCAGGATATATTTTATTGATAATGACAGTGTATTTTTATTGCCATGTAAGTTGTTGTGTTTTTATCTTCGATTATTAATTTATGTTTCGTAGCAAAAAGAGTGGCGAATCTTTCATACTCAAAAACTATTTGAAGTTTCTTCCAGTTTGTATAAAGTTAGATCAGATATCATGGAAATTATATTTATGACATGGAATAATTTTTTGTAAGCAAGATTGGAATGTTTTGATGATATTTTTTTTCGCTATGTTTATGTCATTGAGGGGCATTTTTTTTTTTATATATATAGGACATAATTTATTGATAATGTGTGTGCATTTTTACTGCCATATCAATGAAATAATCTTAAGTGTGCATTTATGCTATTTTCAATGATGTATTCATTTATAAGGCTGTCAAAATTGACCATCAGAAATTTTCTATCTACAAGTATCTATTTTCTTCTATAAACGATTGTATGTGATCATTTTTATTTAACTTTCTACCATAATTAATTGAAAATGACAATTGCTGATTAGACACTACTGTTTTTTAAAACAAGTTTTTAATTATACTGTTGTTGATAGACAAAAATAGTTTAAATACTACTAGATAGCAATTCATCTACTCATCCTGAGGACATAGGGGCCTGATGGACGAGTGACTAGCGCTCTGGCGCTCGGTGCTGGGGTTTGGGTAGATTCGCTGATTGTTGACCTTCGGTTCATCATACTGACCTTTGATTCTGGGAGACCGCGTGGCTCACTTGTGAGGTCAAAGTTACCAGTACGAAATTTTCCGAACCAATTTGATACTATCTGCTGAGTAGTGATAGAACCAAATACACTATTAATGTTTCGCACGGTCGCATGGTAATTCCACGTAAGAACCCAAGCTTCGTAATAGTGAGGAATTCCAACCATTTGATTTCAAAATAAAATTAATTTTAAAAAAAAAGTTTTTAATATTATTTAGAGCTTACAATGATTTCTTTAAACAGGCGAGATGTGTAACTTTCCATAATTAAAAAAATGGTAAAATATTAAGCTGTTAAAGTTGGTAATATTATTAACTACAAATTTCATCCTTGCATACTTAATAAAACCTTTCGAATCGATAGTGCCTGATGGAAATGCCTTAGCTTTTTTTTCTCATATAGTTACAGTTTTATCAGTTACTTCTGAAACACTTCCCGGAAAGACCTCCAACATTTATTTAGGAACTGTTTTTGAAGTAGGTTATTTCTAATATTTTAGAAGACTTCACTGTCTTTCCTGTAATACTTATCACCACAGAGCTTCATCGAATCTGAAAGCAGTGATTGCAATGGGTTCACACCTGAGAGTCCTTGCAGCTAGTCGGGCTGAGTATATTTAGCAGAATTAACATCAGAATTGGGATGGATTAAAACGTACACATTATAACACTTACAAATAAACCTTTCAGTTTTTTTAATATTGTCAATACATGTATTTCCTTGTTTAAATGCAATAATTTATCATGGTAATACAATCTTTTTAACATATGATATCAATTGAATTATTTTTTTGCCATTCTATATTAAAATAAATTAATCAGTAACTGAAAATTTAGGTTTTATTTTAATTTTCTATTAGTATGTAGCTATACTAATTAATAAATTTTTACGTGCTCCTATATATATATTGGTAATTAAAAATGTACAAATATAATATGTTCTTTCAATTTTTTATATCAAATGTGATAATTTATAATAATAATAATCGTTTACAAATAATACAATTGTTTTTAATATATGATATCAATTGAATAATTTATTGGTAATTATATATTAAATTAAATTTTCAAGTAATTGAAAATTTAGGTTTTATTTTTAATTTTACATTATTAATTAAATATACTAATTAAAATTTTTAAGAGTTCCTATATTTATTAGTAATCAAAAATGTATTAATATAATATGTTCTTTCATTTTTATTCTTTTTTTTTTTTTTACATCAAATGTGATAATTTATAATACTAATACAGTCGTTTTAACATATGCTATCAATTGAATACTTTATTGACCATTATATATTAAAATAAATCTTTAAGTAATTAAAAATTTAGATTCTATTATAATTTTATATTATCTAAATTATTAATTATAATTAATTATTATAATTTAATATTATAGTTATTATTATTATATAAATACTTATTAATAAATTTTTAGATGCTCATATATTTATTAATAATCAAAAATATACAAATATAATATGTTCTTCCATTTTATTCATTTTTTTTTTTTTACATTATTTACAATTTACCTCTTTAAGCCTTACATTACAATATTTAGGTTCGAAAACAGATAAATAGATTTTCCAAATATAAAAAAAAAAGAATTTTTAACTTCCATCACGCACGATATTTTATTATCGTGAAAGAACTCATAAAAACGAAATCAAAATTGCACATCATAACAATCTCATGTACCATTGTACCACCACCTAGCTGCGATATCTGTCAACATAAAAGTCTATAAAATGTCATTTATTAAAGGAATCAAAACATACATCTACAATACTAAACAAACGGAAAAAGAAAGCACGTCACACCACCTTTGTCTTTGCTTTTGATCAAAATTCTCAGCAAAAAACCTGAAGGTTAACTATAATTCCTCTCTCAAAATATCAGTTAAAAATCACAACTCACTGATCAATTCAGGCAGATTACAAAAACTATGACCTGAGATCAGCTATTTACTGAACCTGCACATCAGATACGACAGTAACTATTGGATAACTCATTCCTGTTGCTACACTGTTGACATTCAGAGATAACATTGTGACATTTAAGAATAAACCTGTTTTTTTTTTAATATTGTCAACAAAAGGGTTTCATTGCTAAATATAATAACATATATGGTTAATACAATCTTTTTAACATCAATAAAATACATTTTTTCGTACTACATAAAAATAAATTATCAAATAATGATACATTTATTGGTAGTCAAAATTTGCAAATATTTTTCTTCCATTTCATACTTTTATTCGAATGCTTACATTTTACCTCTGTAATCCGTATATTATAATATTTTGGTGAGTGAAATGATTAAATCATGGTCTAATGGAAAATCTTTTACTTTTTATCACGTATTTTATTCTAATATTTATGCTTACCTCTGTAAACCGTATAATACAATATTTTGGTGCAGGAAAATGATTAAATGATTGTCTAATTGAAAATATTGTACTTTTTTTATCACTTATTTTATTCTAATATTTATACTTACCTCTGTAAACCGTATAATAAAATATTTTGGTGCAGGAAAGGATTAAATGATTGTCTAATTGAAAATCTTTTTACTTTTTATCACGTATTTTATTCTAATATTTACATTTTACCTCTGTAAACCTTATATTACAATATTTTGGTGAGTGAAATGATTAAATCATGGTCTAACAGAAAAATCTTTTACTGTCTATTTTTATTCTACTGTTTACATTTTACCTCTCAAAACAGTATGTTACAATACTTTGGTGATTGAAATGATTAAATGATGGTATTATGATGGTCTAACTGAAAATATTTTACTTTTGTCATGTATTTTATTTTAATGTTGACATTTTAGCTGTGTAAAACCGTATATTATAATATTTTGGTGAATGAAACGATTAAATCATGGTCTAATTGAAAAATCTTTTACTTTTTGTCTAATGTTTGCATTTTACCTCTGTAAACCTTATATTTCAATACAATGGTGCTTGAAATGACTAAATGATGGTCTAACTGAAAATATTTTACTTTTGTCACGTATTATTTTTCTGTGATATATTTTTTGCTGTCTTCAAAGACCTCATAAAAAACAATATCAAGTTCACACGTCATAAAAAATTCCAAATACGCAGTGTAACAACAACCTTGTACTGATATCTGCCAATACCACATTAAAATAAATTATTAAGTAATCCTACATTTATTTGTAGTCAAAATTTTCAAATATATATACGTATATTTACTTCCATTTCATACTTTTTTTCTAATGTTTACGTTTTACCTCTGTAAAACCGTGTCTAAAATATTTTGGTGCGTGAAATGTTTAAATGAATATTTTTACTTTTTGTCACGTATTATTTTTCTGCGATATATTTTTTGCTGTCATCAAAGACCTCATATAAAACAATATCAAGTTCACACGTCATAAAAATTCAAATACCACGGTGTAATAACCTTGTTCTTGATATTTGCCAATATAAAAGACGATAAAATATTATTTACTACAGAAACCAAAATATGTATCTATACGATACTACGCAAACGGAAAGCGAAAACACGTAACGAAATTCCTCAGGCTCAACGATAACTCCTTCTCTTAAAATCTCATTTAAAAATCAAGACCCAACCACTCACAAATCAACCTCAAGACAGACAACAAAGTTATGTCACCTCGAGATCCACTATTTACCGAACCAGCACGTCAGATACTGCACCAGCCATTGGATAATCCAATCCACTCGCAACACTGTACACAACCCGGAGATAAAAACCATAATTAATTTGTGGACGGGCGTAAATCTGGGAGACGAGTTGCTTGGCGAGACATTTGGCGGTAAATCTCGTTTTTAATTGATGGGAAATTAAAGGCATGGCAGGGACAAAATTCCTCTAAAATTATTAAGGACGACATATGCGAGAAAGATGAACGACTACCATAAATGGGGTGAGTGGGGGTGTTGGAACATTTAAGGGTGGTCCTTTTAATTGATGTCTGCATGTTGTACATCACGTCGCGAATTTATTGGACAAAGGTAAAAAAGGCGCATCAATGACAAGTAGTGATGCATAGCTCTGAATGTACATTAATCAATACGAGGATGGTGATAGCGTCGCCATGTGCAAATAACTGAATTTTTTCTTGTTAGCTGTGCTAATTGGATGTTGTCAAACATGAATTGTGCACAGATTCATGTTCAAATTGATAGTTTCCATTAAGAATTAATAGAATCATAAATCTGGAATTATTAATAGCTAGCCTATGGATTAATAAAAAAAAAACTATCTTCACGGGAATTTGTTGCCATGCCTTTATTATTTTAAAAATATTATAGGTAAAATCATCAATGAGATGCACAACTATGGATGGAATATTTTGCATGTTATAGAATTTAATCAATTTGATCTAGATGATTAAAAGATAGAATAACAGTAGAAGAGAAATTTGTATAATACAGACACTACAATGCCGATAGAGAGAGGATTTTTGACTTTCGTGCTGCAGTGCGATTACGATTACGATGCTTTTGCGATGTCGATTTAGAATTTCGTAAAACTGAAGAACTCGCATTCACATATTAAAAAGTACTATAATAGCCTAATTTACCCAGCTCGAATTTTGTATTTGTAGTATAGTTATATATTTTAAGTGCCAATATATATATATTTACACTATATATACAGCTTCGAAAAATACAGCAGGAAACGAATTATATAAACTGTGCTTTAAAACCAGTGATTATATAGATAAAAGGCAAAAAAATGTAGAAATATAATGGAGGAAACCAATAATCATGTAGCATTTCATGGTAATTGCTTATATTAATTGCATATATTAAAAATATTGAATTATATAATAATAAAGCAATACTTTAAAATAAAATAGCTTAATTAATTTTTGTAATTAAAAAAATTGTGTATCTTGTGTCTATTTCTTATTGATAAAAGGAGTATGTAAATAGCTAAACAAGTAATATATATATCTTTTAAATCAATTCCCTACTCACTCTATTGCAGAAAGTCCCTTTATAAATACCTTTTCATTCATTTTTTTTAAGTTTATCTGGCACCATCTATTGATAGGATACATATATGCAACTTAAATCTAAGAAAAACTAAAATTGATTAATTAAATTTAATTTACTGAATTAATATTTGAAAAAACCTGTATTAACATCCAGTGTCATCCACTACAAGTTCCAAAAAATGTATTTGAACTTGAGTGGAGGAAATAAAAAGTATTTTATGAACGATTAGAAAATTTGAACAAGATATATATAGGGAGAGTGTGAGCCAATAGAAGGAATTGAAAAAGATTAAAAAAGCAAAATAATTATATAAATAATGGCTTAAAACCCTCGGATTATATATACAAAGAAAATAAATAAATAAAAGGTAAAATATGTAGAAATATAATGTAGGGTGCCAATAATAGTTTAGTCATGCCAATTGTTTTACATATTAATTGTAAGGTTTATAAAATATTGATGTTATTTAATAACAAAAGCTATACTCTAAAATAAAAATAGTCATGTAAAATGTAATAAGAATGTAATTAAAAAAGGCGTATCTTGTATCTATTTCTAATTGATAAAAGGCATATTCAAAAGTTACGAAGATACACGCATTTTATTTTACTTCATTACACAAAATTAAAAATGAATATAAACAATAAAAAATGCACATAGAATGAAAAAATTTTAGCCGGTATAAAAAATGTAGAAACGAACAAAAATATACTAAGAAAAAAGAAAAACACAAAAAGCACTTTACAATATCTTTTACTCACAAGAAATTTTAAACAATTCTTAATCTCACGTTCCTTCAAATGCGTGTGATTATTATTAATAAATATTCACAGAATAAAAAAAAACAAAAAAAACACAAAACAAAACAAAAACCAAAAAAAACAAAAAAAAAAAACACAAACAAACACAAACCAAAAAAAAACAAACCACCCCACAAATGTATGAATTATTTATTAATAAATATTCAAAGAATAAAAAATAAATATGAATTATAAATCCCAAAGATGAATACGAATGCATAAAGTGTATTAAAGCAAAATTTAATAATTTCAAAATAAAGTTTTACATTGAATAATAATAAATGTTCCTTAATTTCTTGGCAACGCCCCAGATTAAAAAAATTCAAAAAATAAAAAATGTAGCTTATTTATAAATTTTCAGAAGATACAAACAAGTATATTTATCTTATGCTTTGGTATGCTAATTCAACTTTCATTATAATCTAAAAAAATATACACTAACAATCGTCATAATATCAAGTTTCTTTTTAAAAATATATACTAACTATCGTCACAACATTAAGTTTCCTATTTTTCAAATATGCATTAGCTGTCGTTACAACATCAAGTTTCATTCTCAAATATACACTAACTAACGTCACAACATGTAGTTTCTTTGTCAAATACACAACTATCGTCACAACATCAAATTTTGTTAAATATAACTATTGTCACAATATCAAGAGCTTCATTGTCAAATATACACTAAATATCATCACAATATCAAGTTTCATTATCAAATATACACTATCTATCATTACAACATCGTTTCATTGTCAAATATACACTAACTACCATCTCAGCATCAAGTTACATTGTCAAATATACGTGAAGCTACAGAATGTTGACAGTTTTACATGCTAATTAGTATCCATTCGTGCAAAAAATGGGTGTGTCTTGTTAATCTGTAGTCCAGAAAATCTACTTTAGCTTTAAATTTGGTTTTCGCTTGACAAGTTTCTAACAGAGCAATGGAGATCCAAGCAAGCTGTTATACTCTTATTTAGTTTTTATAATAATAAAATGTTCTCGAATATTGCCTTTAATCTAATTAACTGCAGTTTATTTAAATAAGATAAAATAGCAATACGTAAC
>BPLR01020220.1:0-36278 GCA_021605095.1 Caerostris extrusa | reverse complement strand
AACTTGCTGAATATTTACCGTTCTAACAGCCATACATGCAGTCAGATAAATAATGGCATAATCTTAAGGTTAGGTACTCGACATTCGAAAACAACAACAACGAATGTATTTGCAAAATTACCTTCTTTGAAAACTTTTAACTCTAAGCATATTCTGTACGCTAAAAGAATGAAAGTTAAATTCATAATTCTTTAAAAACACTATAGAAAACCATATATATCAATATATAATTTAACATCTTACTTCCTGAAATCCTCCAGTGCAGCTGCAATGTTTAGCATCCCCGTCCAGTCCAATGGAGATAACTGTTTGTGCCACCGTTTTAAATTTTCGACGTTATTTTCTACAAAATCACTTTGAACTATGGTGGGAAAGTAAGCACTAGCATTCGCTATGTTATGGACAGTTGGACCACTTCCTATTTCCAATAACTTCTTTCCTTCAAATCACCTAAGAGGATTGAAAAGAAATAAAAAGTTAATTTCAGTTGTAGCAGTTGAAGAATGCAGAATGCAAAAGAAGCAGAGTGAATTGCTTGCAAAGAGAATGCGACAATAACTAATTCTTCATATGCCATGCATTCTGATAATACTTTTCTTTCTAATTTTTTCATGTATATTTTGATTCATTATGAATAATAATCGATATCAATCAGGTCTGATGTTCCAATAATTTCCATTATATATTCGTGTTTGCCTGCTTGCTAATTAAAATATCTACTCTTACGCATTTCGAAAAACATTATTTAAAAAACAACGCAAGCTTTAAACAGTTTAAATAACTTGCAGTGATTTTTTTCTTTGAGAAACAAGAATTTTGATTCCCACACACAAAAAACTGTAAGATTATAAAATATAATTATAAAAAGTCTGATGATAAAACTCAAGTAATATTTTCTTTCTTAATAAAACATACATGCCAATGAGTGATATTAGAGTTACTTGAAACCTCTTAGCGTTTAGTATTTATTATCATTATTCAACAAGTATTTCTCAAAACTTTTAACTGGAATCCAACTATTTGCCAAGTTGATTAGAATTAATTATTTATTCAAGCAAATGAAGATTTCAATTGGTGGCGAAGATAAGAATTGTGAAACTAAATATTGTTTTTGTCATTTTTTTTTTTTTTGTCATAGTGAAATCTAATTAGCTATGTTTTAAATACGAATACAATTTATCTGTAAGATTGCGATGGAGATCGTTTGGGTGAATAAAATTGGCCTAGATTCAATCCTATATGGCAAGATGGCTGAATGTAGGCCCTTCTATAATTCATATGCAGTGAAATGTATTTCTAAGAATATAATTGGATTCTAGAATATTCAGCCAAGAAAGATCTGATTTTCTCTTAAATTTTTGAAAAACACTATATGATAGCATAGGCTGATAGAATTAATGGAATTTCCATATTTCGTTGCTTTTCTTAGAAACGCAACATAAAAAGTCCAGTTTCTTCAGAAATTCATAAAATGCCTGTTTCTTATAATGAATTCAGTTGTGAAGGATGTTTTAATATAAGAGTTGTAAACATTATGAATTTTAAGATAAAACCACACTCCTTTACATATTTTTGTGTTTGATTTTGTATACACTGTTTTAGAACTTCCTTCGTTGCGAATTTTTACGAACGATTATGTTCATAATTTTTGCATTATTTTTGTAATACATCAAACTTTGTGCATACCAAATTTCATTAAAATCTGTTCAGTAGTTCTGGATATAATTGGCCATAAGGGGAGAATTCTCTTGATTTTAAACGTTAGTGTATATCCTACAAACAATAGCCCATAAAAATATAAATTCATAAATTTTTAAAAGATGTTCTAACCATTGATGATATTGCTTTAAATATCTTCAAATCAGCAATTAAATTAAATGTAATAATTCTATGTTTTTTTTTATTATTTTAATTTGTTAATCTCGAACTAAAAAACTTAACCCCAATTTATTCCACATCTAATTGACCTTAGATATTAAATCATTTTTAAAGATGCTAAAAGATAAACATTCAAAAATCTAAAGATAAAGAACATTCGCATAAAAGATACGACCATGCACTCGATGCATACGTTTTAGCAGAGACACTTTAAATTAATTTCAACTCAATAATTCATTCTTATAATCTTCAAAAATTTGTGCATAATTTTTACAATCTTTTAAAAATGCTTTCAAACATGAAAAATATCACCAGCTTTAAAGCTTGGATGTTAGAATATCAAACTCTTGTGATCTGCATCGTTTCTGACTCAAAGGAATACTTTCAATCACAATCTTTAAATAATTACTATTAACGAAAATTATAAACTAATGTGTTCTTTGAAAACATGCTTAGTTACTTTATATTGACTGCGAAGTTGTTTCCTAACATTAATCTAGAAGATGAATGCATGAACATTTACTCTATGCTCTCCCCTAATAAAGATTAATAGCGTCATAAAATTTTCGTATATTACTTCTTGTTTTAATTAACCTCAATTTATATAATATACAGAAAGTAGCTTGTCTTCTTTAAATGTTTATAAAATGAACATTAATTGTATCACTTAATCCAATAAACTTATTCACATTAAACTGAAATAATTGAAGAAGTTACAATTTGCTGTTTATGGATTTACAGGTAGTATCATATTAGCTTTTTTATTTTGTATCAACTAATTTCAAAATATTTCGTCAAATTCAAAAGATGCCAATTGGTATTTTTTTTCAATTATTGTAAAATATTGTAAAGGAAATATGTAAATTATACTCATTACACATTAAGAATAAATTAAAATTTAAATTAACAAAAATTAACTTAAATTTTTCCCAAAAATGCTTTTGCCAGCGATTGTGTTTATTAGCAAATTTCATTAGAAGTTGTATTTGCAGCATTGGAAAATTGCTTTTCCTGCAGAGCAAGGAAGTCGAACTTTTCATATCAGAAGAAACAAAAACTAATTTGGGCTTCACTTAAAATATACTAATTAAAAGATGGTTATTAAGAAGGAAATATTATACAATTTAAGATTTTCATTATTACAAAAAAAAAAAAAAAATTTATTAAAAATAGTCTGAATTATTTTCGAGCTCAATTGTTTTTAAATCATGGAGAGTAAAGACATTTTAATCAGTGAAATAAATATCGTCTAAAATAAAAAATAGGAAATGAAGATTGATATTTAATAGATTAAAATTTCTTTAACATCATTATTTTTTATACATTTTATAATTAGAATTTCAGGGAAAAAACAGATGAAACATGAACATTGAAATTTCAGTATTTTAAGAAAAATTCGATTTTATGATGGGCCACAATAACGTCTGAATTTTTTCGAGCTCAGTTGTTTTTTAAATCATGGAGAGTAAAGATATTTTAATCAGTGAAATAAATATCGTCTAAAATAAAAATAGAAAATGAAGATTGGTTTTTAATAGATTAAAGTACTTTAACATCATTATTTTATACATTTTATAATTAAAATTTCAAGAAAAAAAAAAAATGAAACATGAACATTGAAATTTCAGGTATTTTAAGAAAAATCTGATTCTATGATGGGTCACAATAAATAGCAACACTTAGCAAAGATGTAGAGTAAATTCTGACCATTTATTATTGAACTAATATTAATAATTATAAAATCAAAGCATTATAATTATACATAGAAAAAGCACTACTTATGTTTATGGTTTGACGATGAAAATTTCATTTAATTTAGGCATGAGGCTGCAAATACAAATTAAAAAGGGTATATGCATTTGAGATGCTTTCTAAATATAATAATTAAAAATACTAAAGTTTTAAATGATTGCTGGGTTACAAGGAAAAAAAAAAATAATTGAATCTTTCACAATGAAATTTTAAATGCTAGTAAAAAACTTCAAATCTCTATACAATTTTCTCAATTAAACAAAATGACATATACTTACGTGATTTGAGAACATCAGAAATAAAAGAACACGTTATTTCATAATAAATTTTCCATGCGTTGAACAGTCTCATAACTTCTCCATGGTATTCGAGTGCTTTTAAATTTTCTTGGAAGTTTTTCTTTACATCATCTTGGCTGGCCATTTTTGTAGCTGTCCTTATGTGCCTGTTTCAACGCATAAAATATACACGAATGCTTTGCCCGTATTTATGCGTAAGCCTGTACCTTCTCGAAAATGAATTCAAGTATGTGATGAGTGCTTTATCATCAACTCTACCATCCTTGAACTTTCAGATATGATAAGTGCCATCCATGCAAATATTTCCAAATGAGGTTGATAACTGATTTGTTTTACATTTTATTAAATGTCACCTTGAAGTTGTTTATTAGGCAGTTCGCGGAAATTTTGTATCAATCAGAACGAAACAGTTCGATAAAAAAAAAAAAAAGACTGTTTCCACATAAAATTAAAAAAAAAAAAAAAAAAAAAAAAATCTGAAAACCATACTTCTTTTATCACTGATCGTTTAAATCAGGGATGGCCAACCCGTGACCCGCCTTGAACATTTTTCTGGCGCTTTAGATTTTTTCACACTTTTGCAAAATATTTTCATTTTATAATGGCCAAAGTAGTGAAAAACCAATCTATTAAAAATACATTATTTGTGCATCCGTATATTCAAAAATTAACTGTCGAAATTATGAGAAAAATTAACTTTGGTTTTAAAATAATATTCTTGCGCAAACACACTAATCACACTAATAAAATAAATATCTTTTAATGATTTCATTTTTTTTTATTTCATTTATATTTATGTTTTTTTTACATTTCATTTTTAGTGTTATATATTTCTTTACAATGTGCGTTTAGTATCATTTTTATTATTTTATCTATGTTTACATGTAAGAATAATAGAAAACACAAAAATAATAACTCATTATGTTTCAATTTTTCACTGCAAAAAATGTCTATAGTGGGTCTGCATCTATTATAGGAATATATAATTTTACACGCTGCTTGCGGAGTTATGTTGCATTTCAAAGTGGCACGCAAGATCATTTGGGTTGGCCACCCATGCTTTAAATAGTAAAATTGATTCAAATTTATTTCTAACAAGTGGGCTGAACAGTTCATAAGCTGACACATAGATGGCGCTACTAGTATCAAAACCATATGATTTTTAGTTTACCCTAACCTTCAAAAGACACGTGTATAAATTTGATAGTTGTTGCACTATTATTATGTGAGTTATAGCCTTTTAGTGAAGCAACTTTTGTTAGTTTAAAAAAATTGATTAAAAGGAATTTCTTGTGTTAATAAAGCATTGCTTTTTTTGTCGAAAAAAAAAATACTATTGAAGATATGAAGAAAAAAAAATATTATTAAAAATACTATAAAAATACTATTGGCTTGATAAACACTATTCGGACTTTGCACCAGGAAAATCAACCGTAGAGAAGTGGTTTGCTAAATTTAAACGAGGGAAATGAGCACCGAGGACGCTGCACGTAGTGGAAGCCCCAAAGAGGCTGTTACCGACGAAAACATAAAAAAAGTTCACAAAATAATTTCTGATAACCGTAAAGTGAAGTTGATTAGAGATAGCTGAGACCCTAAAGATATCAAAGGACGTGTTGGACATATCGTGAATGAATGTTTGGATACGCTTTCTCTTCCAATAACCTGATATTAAAAAGAATTTATTTTAATAAGATATTTATGGAAATCTCTCATTTTCTTTAACTGACTTTAGAGCGATTATTGAACAACAATTTTAGTGGTTATATGTGTGTTGAATTAGATAAAACCACAAATCTCCTTTATAGTTTTTACCAATTAAACAAAATGACATATACTTACGTGATTTAAGAACATCACTAATAAAAGAAGCTGTTATTTCAAAATAAATTTTGAACACGTTGAACAGTCCAAGAATTTCTGCACAGTATTCGAGTGCTTTTAAATTTTCTTGGAAGTATTTCTTTCGATCATCTTGACCGGTCATTTTTGCAGGTGTCCTTATATGCCTATTTCAACGCATAAAATATCTATACACGAATACTCCCTGAATTTATGCATAAACCTGTACCTTCTAGGAAGTGAATTCAACGATGGGAAGGGTGATGTATTATCGACTCCCTTACTTTTGAACTTTCAGATGTGATAAGTGCCATTCATGTAAATATTTCCAAATGAAGTTGATAATTATTCAATTCCTTCTATTAGCTCACACTCTCCCTATAAATATCTTGTTCAAATTTGCAATCATTAATAAAATAGTTTTTTTATTCATCCACTCAAGTTCAAATACATTTTTTTGAACTTGGAGTGGATGAATACAGTTTTTTCAAATATTAATTCAGTGATTAAATTTAATTAATTAATTTTAGTTTTTTTAGATTTAAGTTGCATATATCTACCAATAGATGACGCCAGATAAACTTAAAAAAAATGAACGAAAATTATTTATAAAGGACTTTCTGCAATATGCTGAAAAAAAGTAGGAATTGACTTTAAAATTTTTTTTTTTTTTTATATTACTTGTTTTAAATTTCATTAAATGTCACATTGAAATTGTTTGTTAGGCTATTCGTGGAAATTTTGTGTCAATCAGAAGGACACAGGTGGAAAAAAAGGACTGTTTCACATCAATGTAAAAATTTAAAAAATTTAATTAATAAAATCTCAAAACCCTACTTTCGTCATATTGATCGTTTAAATATTAAAATCGATTCTAATTTATTTCTAAAGGTGCGACGTGTTTAATTACAACGACATTTATCAACAAACACTTAAACACTCAATTAGCACTTTAATTTTAATTTTAATTTAACTAATTAATTAATTTGTTTTAATAATTAATGAATTCATTTATTAAACTAATAATATATATAACTATAATTTAATTTTTAATTAGTCACTTTATTAAACTAATAATTTACATTAATATAACTACTTATTTAATTAATTTTAATTTTAATTAACTTTTGATTTTAATTTAGCAAATAAAAAAATAAAATCTCAAAACCATACTTCTTTCCGCCATATTAATCGTTTAAATAATAAACTTATTATTCTAATAAATTATCGATTCTAATTTATTTCTAAATTATCTCAATGAGTGACGTGTTTTATTACAATGCCATTTATCAACAAACACTTAGACACTCAATTAGTACTTTAATTTTAATTTTAATTTAACTAATTTATTTATTTATTTTAATAATTAATTAATTCAATTATTAAATTAATAATATAAACTATAATTTAATTTTTTAATTAATTACTTTATTAAACTAATAATTTATATTAATTTTATTAACTAATTAATTAATTTTAATTAACTTTTGATTTTAATTTAGCAATTAAAAAAAAATTCTCAAAACCATACTTCTTTTGCCCTATTAATCGGTTAAATAATAAAATCGATTCTAATTTAATTCTAAATTATCTCTAAATGGGCGACATGTATAATTACAGTGACATTTATTGACAAACACTTAGACACTCAATTAACACTTTATCTTCCGATATTAAAGGAGAATTCATTTTGGTAAGATACACTCATGTCCATAAATTAAGGATAATGAAGTTCAGGCAAAGAAAGAGACAGAAGCAAAACAAATTTGACTTATTTGTAAAGTCTATTTATTAAACAAAAAGGTAAAGAGCAAAAAAGATGCTATATGTTTGACATAATTAATAAAAATTGCGATTTTTACTCCTGGAGCAAATTTCAAAAAAGAACCTATTTAAAAAAAAAAAAAAAACAGTATAACATGGTTAGTATGATGGTTAATATGGAGTATGTCTCCGGACGATGCAATACAGGCCTTACAACGCCTAGGCATGCTGAGTATCAAATTATCAATCTGATCTTGGGGAATATTACACCACTCATCAAGCAATGCCCTCCGAAATTCCGGTTGACAGTTGGGAGGGGGTTGACGGGCTGCAATTCGTCGGCCAAGCATATCCCACACATGCTCTATTGGTTCAAGTCCGGTGAGTATGCTGGCCAATCCATACGGGTGATATCCTCCAATTGAAGGCATTCGTCTACAATGTTTGCACGGTGAAGACGGGCGTTGTCATCCATAAACAGAAATTCAGCACCCATGGCGCCCCGAAACAAACGTACATGTTGTTCCAGAATGACATCCCGATAGATGTGACCTGTCATCGTTACATTCTGAACATGCAGGTCAGTTCTGGAACCAAGAATAATTCCTCCCCAAACGAGCTATCCTGCACCACCGTAACGGTGTCGTTCAATGGTGTTCTCTTGGTGGTAACGGGTACCTGGCGCTCTCCATATGAAAGTCCGGCGAGAATCAGACTGCAAACTAAACCTGGACTCGTCGGAAAACATCACACAACACCACTGTTGCGGCGTCCACAATGCATGCTCTCTACTGCAAGTTAATCGCAGGCGACAGTGAGTTGCGGTAAGAGGAACACATATGGCAGGCCTACGAGCATATAGACCAATGTGTCCGAAGCGTCTGTACACGGTCTGCCTTGAAACTGTCGTACCGGCAGCTGAAGACAGCTGACGAGACAGGTCTGATGCTGTGCTCCGTCTGTTTCTTTTGGCAGTAACTGCTAAATACCGGTCCTCATTCGACGTTGTAACTCGGGGGCGACCTGTGCTGTAACATCTACTCACATTACCATCATCTTGGAATCGTTGCCAAAGCCTGGAGATGACACTCTGGGCGATTCCAAGTTCCTCGGATATTTCCAGCTGGGTACGTCCACATTCCAGTCGTCCGATAATTCTACCACTTAAAAAATCATCCAAATGCTTCCTTTGTGCCATAACTATGCGGTTATTGCACTGAAAGGCCTTTAAAGCGCTTGTGAACAATTTTACTTCTTTGCCACTATTCCTTATATACCCCTCTCTTACACTCTCGCCATTGTGACGTACTATCCGCTCCATCTGGTGGTTTCCTGTAATTTGCATATTCTTCTTCAAGATGTGTGTGATAATTCTACAGGTGAAATTTTTATTTTAGAGTTCAATTTCTGTGTGATTCTGAATTATCCTTAATTTATGGACATGAGTGTATTTAAGGAGATACCTCATTTTTTTTAGCTGACTTTCGAGCGATTATTAAATAAAAAGTTTAGTGGTTATTTGTGTGATAAATAATAAATAGATTAAACATTATAAACTTTCGTTAGTGATAAATAAAATAATTTAATTCAAAAGTTTCTTTAAAAATACGCAACATATATTTCTTTTATTCGAAAAATCTGACATATATTTTTTTTTCATTAAATAACACAATTTATTCTTAAAGGTTTGGGAAAAACACTTAGACACAAGGACAAACACTTAGACACTCAATTAACACTTTATCTTCCGATATTAAAGGAGAATTAATTTTTTTAAGATATTTAAGGAGATACCTAATTTTTTTAGCTGACTTTGGACCAATTATTGAATAAAAAGTTTAGTGGTTATTTGTGCGATAAATAATAAATAGATTAAACATTATAAACTTTCGTTAGTGATAAGTAAAATAATTTAATTCAAAAGTTCCTTTAAAAATACTCAACCTATATTTCTTTTTACTCGAAAAAAGCTGACATATATATTTTTTTTCATTAAATAACACAATTTATTCTTAAAGGTTTGAGGTTTAGATACATCTCCATCTATTCATTCAAAAGTCTGTAAATTAATTCGAGTTGTTAAAATTTTTGTATCGAAAATGTCATCAACAATGCCTTTGCAACTTTTGCACATTTCGTTACGAGAAAAAAATTAATTGTTCTATTAATGTAGAGAATTATTCATTGATAGAGTGTTAGAGTTCTATCAGTTTTGAGAAAATTTAAAAAATTCTATATATTTATGAACTTTCCAACATAATTCCTCAGTAAACCTTAATCGTGGTTAGTAAAAATATGATCTCAAAAATACTGTAAGTTGCTGGAATTTCAAAAATGCATTTTACTAGCAAAGAAAACTTTTAAATATAAGTTTTCTTTGCTAGTAAAAAAATAATGATAAATAAATAAATAAAATAAAAAATAAAATAAAATACAGTAGATTGAAATTTATAAGCTCAAAAGACAAAACTATGATAAAACATTTTCATTACAATATAATAATTTTTCTATGATTCTGAAAGAAATAAGACTCATTTTAGAGAAAAATGCTTTATATCAAATATCATAAAATTTATATCATAAAACTTATAGATGTAATTTGTGAGATAATTATTTCATTGTATTTTGAATAATTTAAAATTTCTTAAAATTAATATGCGTCACACACGTTAGGTTTCACTACATATCATTTTGAAATGACAGAGTTAACATAAATAGTAAAAACATTTTAATACATCATAATTATATTTTATTTTGACAGAAATGCATTTATTTCTTATTTTAAGAATTCTAATAAAAAACAATTAACTCTAATCGGAAAACACAATTCAAATATTCACTAAAACAATTCAATAATAACATTTGCGAGGGCAACATTAAAAACACATATAAAAATAAACTTTGTAAAATAGTCAAAAAGAGTCGACGTATATAGCATTATTCAAATTGATACAATATCTTCTATAACCTCATTTTAAATTTAAATAATCAATTACACAGAAACTAATTAGTATCTATGAATTTTATTTTTTACAGGAACAAATTAAATAACACTTTAACTAAATACAATATTTATTCTCTTAATTACGATTTTTTTCATCCCTAAGTGTGCTACGAATAATTATCTACTTCAAAAATATATGTAACCAACAGAAATCTGATATATCTCTTATGCACTGTTTTGAATAACCTTAAAAAAATTGAGCAAGAAAATCAAATTTTTAAAACATTTTTTTAATTTGAATTATTATTTTTTGTGATTTTATGATTTATTTTATTGCTTTAGATATTTTTTTTTTCTAAATTATTCTCTCTCTCTCTTCTTGTATTCATTCTTCTATATATCTCCATTCTCCTATAATCATTCACATGGAACCTAATAAAAAAATTTAATAAATTTATTTCCTTTAATTGCTTATCATTTAAAAACGTTATAAATATGAATTATTTATCCTTTATGTCTAAGAATATTTTTTCAATTGCATATTGCAAGTAAAGAAGTACACAGTTAAAAAGAAATATGTCCATCTGCCAGATTATTTTACAGAAATTGATAATAACTATTATTCATTTAACCATTCAAAACTTACATGAAATTGTATCATTATTGGTAGGGCCTACTAGGAAATTTCTAAAATGAAATTAAATTTATGCATTAGACAGAATCATGAATACTTATTTAATTAAGAATATTTTCTTCAATTGCCTTCAAATAAAAGGGCCTGAATGGCCGAGTGGCTAGCGCACCACAGGTTTCGGGTTCGAGTCTCGGAGGTGCCATGGATGTTTGTAGTGGTTCGGAATCCACTTTAAATTGTAGGTCTCAGTCTAATAGGATCGTAGAGCGTTGCGGGGACATTGCTACTCCGCGTCCGTTGCTTATCTTCAAGTTACACGCGCCCCTGGGTAATGCAAAGTGAGTACGTCTGTGCAGCCCTTGCCTTAAGGCATCAAGACCAAGCTGTCTAAGTGTTCGCCAGCTGCATTAGAAAGAAAAAAAAAGTATTCCAAGTAAAGAAGTACACAGTTAAAAGAAATATATCCTTATTCTATGTTATTTTACAATAATTGATAATAACTATAATTTATTTCACCATTCAAAATTTAATGAAATCATATGATTATTGGTAGAGCCTACTAAGAAATTTCCAAAATGAAATTAAATTTATGCATTAAACAGGATCATGAATACTTTTTTTTTAATTAAGAAGAATCCATGAATACTTTTTTAATCATTCAATTGCATATTGTAAGTAAAGAAGTACACATTTAAAGGAAATATATCCTTCTGCCAGATTATGGTACAAAAATTCATAATAAAAAATATTTATTTCACCGTTCATAATTTAAATGAAATTATATGATGATTGGTAGAACCTACTAGGAAATTTCTAAAATGAAATTAAATTTATGTACTAGACAAGATCATGAATATTTTTTAATTGGAAAAGATATCTGTCTTTCTCTTTCAGGGCTCAAAGAAACACACCGAAACTGCACCATCCTTAAACCAGCACGTCTGGAAATAATCGAATATCCCTCTTCAAAGAGCTGTCAGTCGCTATCCCGTTTTCTCCGGTAATGATATTTCTCCGGATCCTCTGAGTAAATAGTCCCATGAATAACTAGGGAGTGTCACTGTGACGTCACCTTTGAGGTCGCAAAGCTTCAAAGTCTTTCGGTACCTCGTTTGCGCCACCAACAGGTTTGAAGGATTTGCGCACTTACGCAGGACACCACACACCTCTGGCCGCGCAAAACATGTTTATTTTTCGAAGCGAGCCCCTATTTACATTTATAAAATGAAACGGGGCTTCGGCTGTTCGGCCTGTTGTTTGCTATTCGCCTGTTTTTGGCCAAATTGGACAGCTATTCAGGTGCGGTGAAGGATTCTGCCTGCAAAGCTAATCTGAATGGATAGGATCACACAAGTTTTGAAGCATTTATGTGAGAAACATCGGATTGTTATACATTTGCTGATAGTTCTACAGGTAACGTTGTTTACATGTTTTATAAAGCCCCGCTTTAGTTTGAGAGAGCTATGTTTTATTGAAGTTTGGATAACGTTAGTTTTATTGACATTTAGAAGGTATTAAAAATTAGAAATTTATGTATGCAGTCAGTGGTCAAGAGATTGAAAAACAAAATTTTTTTTTTTTTTGAAACCTTTTCAAAATTGATTTCATATAAAATTATCGGAAATATTTTAATATATTAAGATTTTTTTTTTTTTTTTTTTTTGAAATAAACTTAAAATCTGGCAATTTTTTTAATTGTCAATTCAATCAACAAGTTAAATCTCAAATTTTGTATTGAGTTTTCAGAAACTATTAAACAATTATTGATATTTATTGAAAATTGGTAGTTCAAATTTATACGTATTTATATATATATTTTTTTTTTTTTTTTCATATTGGAAAATGTTGTAAAATGATTTGTCATGATTTTAGTTTGTGTTTAATTTAATGATGGTATTTCTTTTCAAGTAACTCCTTTTATTTAAACAACACTTTTCGTATTTATTAATTTAATTTATTTTTCCCATCTGCTATGTTACTCTGCATTCACGTAACTAATTGTGTGGTTTTTCTGTGCTTTCCTTTACTTTAACTAATTTTTTTATTAAATATCCTTTTGTAAAAATATAATCATTATCATATGTAATCTTATTTATATATTTAAGCGTCAACAAAAGGTGTATTTTTTTATTGGAAAAAAATTGAGGAGAATAAACTTTTAATTAATATTTCATAGGAAAATAAAAGATAAATTTATATCAGTATTACTAAAACGTAAAAAAAAAATTACATTTAAGGTTTTTATAATTTTGTTTTTTTTTTTTTATTAATTTGAATAAAACCTGTATAATTTATATGGATATATATAATATACGTTTTAATGATTTAGGGCAAATTTAAAGGAAAAACGTATTATGAATTATGCTACATAAGATATAAAGTATAATTTAATTTTATCCATTTAATTTAATCGATTAAAATAAATTTAATAAATTAAAATTATTATTAAAGTTGAAATTTTATTTTCGAATTTAAAAGATGACTGAATTAGATTGAATGAAAAATCATATCTATATAGAGAGATACTGATAAAATATTTTTGTGTGTTAAATAAGGAACTTTAATATTGGAGAATAATTAATAATTTCCTTTTTTATATAGATAGCTGTCTCCTTTCAACTGATCAATTTAGAAGTATCAGCTTCATCGACGAACAGTACTAATACTGTAATTGGCAGTTTAGATCCTGTGACTCCTGATGATGCAACGTGGATTTTAACATCGTCATTTGTCATCTTTACGATGCAAACAGGTGGGCTTTAATAGATTATGTAGCATTCATTATATAATATATTACAATAAATAATCTATTTTTGTTTCATCAGAACATATATAATTTGGATCAACTACAATTTTTAAAGCTATTTAATTTATGAACCTTTGTATTTTTTTTTTTTAAATTTCAAAATACATAAAATTATATATTTAAACAAATAATATAAGCCTAAAAATATATTTAATTTGATCAAATTATTAAGATTCTATTTTTAATAATTGGAACATATTTTTGTTGTTGAAAATGAATTTTACTTCTTTAATCTTTAATCTTATGGTATACATATTATATATATATATATATATATGTGTCTAAAAGAAACAAATAAATCAATAATTAAAATTCTAATGAAACAGTGAAAATTTTAACAATCACAATATATATAAAATTATTTATTTATTTATTAGTTGTATTACTTTAGTTCAAATGTACAATGTTGTGTGCTTTATTTAAGATTCTTGTATTAGCAATTTAATTTAACAATATTTTTGTGTAAAAAGATAAACTTGCTTTAAGTTTGCTTTGCTTTTAAGTTTGGCTTTGCTTGAACCTTGCTTTGCTTTTAAGCGTTAATAGTACCTCTTTTAAAGAAGCAATAATAAAACTGAAAACTTGAAGCTTTTAAGATTGACATGTTTTTGGAAAATTTTTAATAGATTCTGAAAGAACTTATTAGAATTCTTCTGAAAATTTATCATTAAAAACTTAAATTGGTCCTTTTTAATTTTGGACATGTATTTACATGTATTTTCATTTACATATAGTTCTCATAACCCGTTGTGTAAAATATTAAAGCAATAGGGTACAGTTTAAATGTTTATTTATAACAAAAATAAGAATTCGAAGTTTATATTATCCAAATTTTTCCTCACTTAAGGTCTTATGCTATTGAACGATTTATTTAGTATTTATATTAAACTATTGGTTACTTTAACAAAAACCATTCATCGTTCTACTGTGGATATTTAACAAGGCTGTCGGTGAAAGTTATGGCATCAAAATCAAAAAGCCGGAGGCTATTTTTCTAGATGAGCTATAAATTTCCTTTATTGGAGGGAGCATACGTGCTATAAATTCATACACGCTATAAATTTAGATAGCAAGTTTTAAGAAGTTCGAATGGTACGAAGTGATAATGTTCTTCCTCTTTTAGACATATCTTCCTGCTTATCCCAATTTACGAAATTTATATACGGATAATGTATATATCAAAAATAAATACAGATGCTTTTAACTGTAAAATGTTAAATTGTTATCGCGGGAAAAAGTGCTTTTCCAACCAGTATCTGATGGCAGAATGGAAGCGTAAAATAAATATCGCGTGTAGTTTTTTTTAAAGCAAATTATATTCTAGAAAAATGCAAAATCTGCCTTCATTTTTGTTAAATTGGAAATATAATGCAGTACAAGAACGTTTTAAAAACATATTCGTGTTTCAGAATTTATTATAACGGAGAAAACATATTTTTAGGGGATCAGTTTTGGATATAATTTCTGGTGCAAGTATAAAAATTTATAACAAACATAAAAAATAGATGAAATTAATATTCTTGTGCCTAAAAATGTTATCCGTTTTTAAGAAGGATGCTATTCATTAGAAATTGAACGACAATTGATTTCTTTTAAAATACACCTATTAAATATTCTTAAATTAATTAAAATATACCCTTTAAATATCCTTAAATATTTTTCTTTTTTTGTCTCAAAAGGTTTTTTTTCCATATCATGGTAATAAATACTTGAAAAATTTTAGGCTGAACGAATTTTTCCTTTCTTTTATTATTATTATTTTACTCCTCAGTGAATTTTTAACCAATGTTCAATGATTTGATGATAAGAGTTTTTAGTATAAAATTAACGTGACAATGTGTAAAATCTACATAATAAATAATATATATATATATATATTATACAAATACAAAATATAAAATAAAAAGAGAGAATTGCCAAGGGACTTTTTAGAAACACAATTAATTTGTATCACAAAGAGCATTCGCAAAACATAATTTTTTTCTGTACACTTCATAATTAGACCCTTAAAAATACCTCGCCTACCGAAGCAGTGAAATAAAATGAAAGTTAAAAAGGAATTTATTCTATATCCAAAGTGCGCATAAGCTGCAGTTTTGAAACAGAAAATCATTTGACACACGTAAAGATCAAAGAGCGAAAGGCGAATGGCATTTAAGCAGCGCAGTTGGATTTTTTTAATAAAAATTCCAATCAAGCGATAAAACTACGGAATTTTTAAAATTAAAAGCGTCATCAGAGAAGTAATTTGGTGAAGGATAGCAACGAGTAATCAGTGTTTAAATCTTCAGAGTGTGGGAACTAATTGCTTGCTGTTTGTTGGGAAATGCTGTTCCAATTAATCAGAAATCTAAGAAGATAGAAGGTGTGAGTGGAAATTGATGGAGTGATTTAGTATTTCTTAAAAAATTGTGAAAAATTCCGATAGTGTGGAGGATTTGTGAAAATTATATACCATGCAAGAAAGCTCTTAATAATGTGCAGAAACAATTAAAATAATAAACAGAGAAAATGAGCAGCTATCACATCCACCCACATCAATCTCTCTCTCTCTGTATATATATAATTATTGTTCATTTGTGGGTTGGTGGGATGACTTGATTCCAGTCATCTAACCAAAAGAAATAACAGGAATTATAATATCCTTCCTTATTTTGGGTTCTTCCATTCATTTCTTATGTATTTTCTCCCTATTTATCCGAAGACTTTTTATTCATAATAATTCTTTCTATGTCGCTAGTTATTCCTATTCATATATTAGAAATGCTGGTAATGCTCCGATATATTATATTACCTGACATTTATTGGTATTTAATGGCAAATATTGCTTTTATTGATTTAATTATGTATTATCCTTTATTTGTGTTTCCTAAAGACAGATTTTATTATATGTGACAGTTACTATATTTGCTGGGCTTATGGAGAAAAATAATGAAGTGGCAAAAGGAAAGGGGAACGAAATTAGTTTGGCAAATTACTTAATCTTCCTGCACTGATGAATCGTGAACTATCCTCTGATTACTCTGAACGATATCGTAAATAATAGAGAAATATTAGGACGTGATATAAAATATTTTTGATCTATTAATTTCTGTTTGGAAGAAAACACTTTTATTTCACATTCTTCTTCAATGCTTATTTTTGGTATTTGAGCAATTCCTAAGTTACTAAAATTAAAATATACTATCTAAATTTTAAGTTGGAAAAAATGTCTACATATATAAAAAACGATGAGATTTCAGATGCAATAACAATTTATTGTTAAGAATAATTTTGGTTGCTCTCAATACTTCTTCATTAATTGAAAAGAATACTCCTGAACAATGCTAGTTGGTATTATATACTAGTAACAATACTAATTGGTATATTAAATATTAGTAACAATACTAATTGGTATTAAATACTAGTAACAATACTAATTAGTATCTAATTGGCATTAAATACTAGTAACAATACTAATTGGTATCTAATTGATATTAAATACTAGTAATAAAACTACTTAGTATTTAATTGGTATTAAATACTAGTAACGATATTAATTGGTATCTAACTGGTATTAAATACTAATAACAATACTAATTGTTATCTAATTGGCATTAAAACTTTTCAAGTATGAAAAATAATGTATATGAAAATAATAATGTACTAATATTATACAATTTTGAACTTATAATTTATGTTTCTTAAAAAGAGTAACATTTCAAACTAAAACTTCAGGATAATTTTAAAACCTATAGCAATAATAATAAAATTTTATTTAATTAAAAAAGCACTTTTAAAAAAAAAATTTATTTAAGGCACTCTTCGATAATCTCTGCTTTGAAATATATTTTGATAAGGCAATTAAATTTTTGGGGAAATTTCCTAATTTTCCAATTTCTTTTTCATGAAATTTTCTAATTTTCCAATTTCCTTTTCGTGAAATTTCTAAATTTTCTTTTCATGAAATTTCCTACTTTTACAATTTTCTTTTCATGAAATTTCCTAATTTTCCAATTTTCTTTTCATGAAATTTTCTAATTTTCCAATTTCCTTTTCATGAAATTTCCTAATAGATATTTTAAACTTAGGCATCTCCCCTTTTTAATATAATCTGCCAGTTAAATTTGAGAAACCAACTGGTTGTTACCTTATATCTAATTGTCATCATAAAAAATAATGCATTAGAATCAGAGACCCTAAAATTGATTATGAAACATTATATCAGACAAAGTTATCATGGGATTTGAATGTTGATTTTTCTTATCTTAAGGAAAAAGTAAGTAGCACTTATATTTCTAATATAAAGTGCAATAAAGTGCAATTTCTAATATAAAGTGTTTTATACAAACATTTTACTTGCTTCGATTTTTTTTCCGTGAAAGCTGAATTTTAACTTTCAGCATTTATTTTAATTGATTTGAGTATTTTAAATAATTTTAAAAGTTCACCCTTTCGTTTTCGATTGAACATGATCCTGAACAGAATCTAAATGATGCATTCTTATAATTTAAACACCTCATCATGCTCAATCATGCTATTTAAATTTTCTGAATGAGGAACAGGAAGATAAATCAAACATCTTTGTTAAGATATGCTCTAAAAACTTAACATGAAATTTTGTTGCTAACAATAATTCGTGGAATTTTAAATAATCGTAGTATAATATTTTTATGACATAAACCATTTTGTTCTATTTTTGTTAATGATATTGCTTTTTTAGAATAAATTATTCCACAGATATTAATTTTCTAATCACAAAGTTAAAGTTAAAAGTCACAAAAGTGTAATTTATCTCAAAACTTTACTGAATCTTCAAAACACTCCAGTTTTTTAGTCTCATTTTTTCTAATTATTTCCTCTAGTAGAGGAATCTAGATTTAGCCAGAAAATTTCAAAGTTAAAAGCAATTTATATTTCATTGATAAACGAATTTTTCAATAAGTTCCAAATTCCAATAGCCTTCCAATTCAAAGAAAAATAACAATACTACATTGGTTAGTAAATTTCGCAACTCTTTTTCAAGTATGAACTTTAGCAAAAATTTAAAATATCGCGGTTTTTACAGCACTCATTAAATTTCTTATAAAAATTTTTAGCACAGAAATAAAATCCAAATTCTATTTTTGAACAAAAACAATTAAATAATTTAAGACTCCTTGGTTCATGCGTTACATTTTGTGAATTGTTACAGTTCATGCAATGACTTTTAAAATTTCAGAATGCCTTAATAAAATGTTGGAGAACCAGACAATTATTAAACAGATTAATACTTAAATTAAAAATTAATCATTTAATCAGAAAATTTTAAATTTAAAAGCAATTTATATTGCAATGACATAAAGAAAATACGAATTTTTTCACACATAACTTCCAAATTCAAATCTAGTATTTTCCTGGCAAAATAACGATATTACAATGGTTAACAAATTTCGCAACTCTTTTTCAAGTAATTTAAAATATTGTGTGTTTTACAGCATTAATTAAATTTCCATTAAAATTTTTTTCTTCTTTTTTGTTAGAAGAGCATTTTTACACAAAAACAAAATCCAAATTCCATGTTAAATCAAAAACAATGAAGTAATTTAAAACTTATTGGTTCACGCATTTCATTTTGAGAATTGTTACAGTACATGCAATGACTTTTAAAATTTCTGAATGCCTTAATGAAATATTGGAGAACCAGACTAATAATTAATTATGGAAACAGAAAATTTCAAATTTAAAAGCAATTTATATTGCAATAATAAAAAGAAAATACGAATTTTTTTCCCTCATAACTTACAAATTGAAATCTAGTCTTTTCGCTGCAAAATAACAATATTACAATGGTTAACGAAATTCGCAATTCTTTTTCAAGTATGAGCTTTAGCAAAAATTTAAAATATTGTGATTTCTACAACACTAATTAAATTTGTATTATTTATTTATTTTTTTTTTTTTGCTAGAAGAGCATGTTTTAGCACATAAACAAAACCCAAATTTTATGTTAAAATAAAAACAATGAAATAATTTAAATCTCATTTTGTGAATTGTTACAGCTCATGCAATGACTTTTAAAATTTCAGAATGACTTAATGAAACGTGGGAGAAATCCCATTATTATTTGTCTTAGATTACAAATTAAGTAAATCCTTCGCTTCCTAGTTGAAAGGTTTTCTCCAAATTGGGGGATTAATCATTACTATAAAGTTACTTCCTAGCCAAATTTCATTTCCCTTGCGGAAGTTAAAAGAGAGCCCCACCGATCACAATAAAAGAAGAAACAAAGAAGATGGGTGGGATGTGTTTATTTAACTCTCCTCGCCTCATATGTTTCAATTACGATTCACTCTGGCGAAAAAGGCATTTCACCAATGTTTTTAAAATTAAATTTATTCGATTTTATTTTTTGTAAAGGCTGATTTAAATCTTTTTAAATGTATCATAAATTTCAATATTCAATTTCAATATTCTTTTATAACATATCATAAATTTTTATATAAAATAAGTAATTGGTTCTAAATTTAAGGATACAAATATAAACATAGAATGGAATATTAGGACTAAACAAGATGACTCTTATACAATGCGGGTTGCTGATATTGTTTGTTTCAATTACGATTTATTCACTCGAAAAAGGCATTTCAACAATGTTTTATAACTAAATTTATTCGAATTTTTTTATGTAAACGCTGATTTAAATCTTTTAATTGTATTTCTTGAATGCATTTGTTGACCTAATATTTATTTTAATTGGAGCCTGAGAATTCAGTATTCTTTTATAACATATCATGCATTTTTATATAAAATAAGTAATTTAATTCTGAATATAAGGATAAAAATATAACACAGAATGGACTTTTATACGATTCAGGTTACTGATAAGCATATGTTTCAATTACGATTCACTCTAGAAAACAAGGCATTTCACCAATGTTTTTAAAACTAAATTTATTCGATTTTTTTTTTTTTTTTTGTAAACGCTGATTTAAAACTTTTTAACTGTATTTTTTATTGCAATTGGTGGCATAATAATTATTTAATTGGTACTGAGAATTCAATGTTCTTTTATTACATATCATAAATTTTTATATAAAATAAGTAATATAGTTCTAAAAATAAGGATAAAAATATAAACATATTTTTATCCTTATTACCTTATTAACTTTGGCATCTTAAGAGAGGATATACGATGCGGGTTGTTAATAGGCGTATGTTATTTAAAAGGCCAACCATTTAATCAAATTCTTTCTAAGTAGAAATAATAATGTTTGGACTTCATAGCTCTATTATTTTGAAAAAATATTTTTATTTTTTTTTAACTTTTTAGTCAATTTTAAAATAAAAACTTTTTTCCCCATGGATTACTTTCAATAGACAACAGAACTATTTCAAATACATATTTTCAATTTGTTTATCCACTGACTATAACGCAGTTTGAAATTAATATTCGAATAAGAAGCTTTCTCATTATGAAAAGGTGGAAATATTGGTAGAAAATGAAAAAATGATGATGCCAAAGTTAAACATTTGTTTATTGTTTAGCAGCTTAATTATTTATATCAGACAAAGCTGGGCTAATTTTCTAATAGTACACATACTCAGTACTCAAATAGTTCAAAATAAATTGTGATCTTTCAATTAAAAGAATTAAGGGGATACTAAGAGTCTTATTAAACATTTCTACGTGCTATCCGTGGGATCCTATTTAAACAAATCTACGTTCACCACCAAAAATCAATTTATTTCATGTGGTGCGTTACTTAAAACCTCAAGATTCCTTTATTTTGAATATTCAATAAATATAATTTTCATGGTAAAAACTGCAGTATAGAAGTTTATTCTAGACAGACCCAATTGAAGATATATATGAGGTTTCAAGAAGTTTAAAGTTTTGATCACATAAATTACTAAATTTTTTTCTTTTAAAAGGATTTTTTTTTTTTCCTTCTGCTAATGTTCCGTAAGGAGAATCTATAGAAAGATTTTTGGAATTTGATCTATAGAAGGATTTCTTTTGGCATAATTCACAATTCGTAATTTGCCATATTTCCTTTTGAGACATAGAAGTATTAGTCCCCTGTAAGATAACTTTACTGTGTGAACTTTTCTGCATATAATACATATTACATATTAAACAAATAAGTTGGTTTATTCTCGTATGACAGATGTCTTCTAAAATCCCATTTAAATTGCTTTTCAGAAAAAAAAAGCCACAGTACTTCATTTTTTGTTGTTTGAGAATCGATGCGTTTTTCTTTGGCTCTTACTAAAGGAAAATAGAATATGAACGATTTTCATCACACATATTTCTATTTTCAGTCGAAAAGCGTAGATATTACTATTACTATTAGTATTTGAGAAGAATATGTTTACCTTTAGTACTCAGAAACAAAATTATTTTCAATGGATTACAATTTTTGATGTATATATATTCTCTTATTTGACTCATACATTAAAATTGAGCACTAATTATTATTATTGCAGGCTATTAGAACAGGTTATTATTTTCTCTGTTTTTACAATTTTTTATAATTATACGTATCGCAATATATTTAACTTTGAATTAGTAATAATACATATGATAAATCTCAGTGAAGGACATTGTTAATTCTTTATTAATAATTCTTTCATTTCATTCAACCCAAATTGTTTCTTTTTGCTTGTAGGAAAGTTGTTTATATCCTATACTTTAATCTGATTTTAAATTCACATAAATATCTTCCATATTAGTTAAGGTATATTCGTGTATTGTGATGATCCTTCTACATTAGAATTGAAATTAATTAACAAATATTAAGATAAATTTTCATATATTAGATCAAATATTATAATTTAATTCTATTTTTTTCTATAGTAATACCGAAATAATAGTTTTATTAAAATCACGTGACAGTACACAAAATATCACAGGAAAATGTAAAGATAAAAATTTATTTGTAAAGAAAGTTTTGTAAAAGAAGTTGGGAAATTATTAATTACACATAAAGAAAATGAGACAAACTAACAAAACAAATTAATTAACAAATATTAAGATAAATTTTCATAAATTAGATAAAATAATAACATTTAATTCGATTTTTTTCCTATAGTAATACCGAAATAATAGTTTTATTAAAATCATATGATAGGGCACAAAAGAATTGCAGGAAAATGTAAGTTAAAAATTTATTTGTAGAGAAATTTTTGTTTAAACGAGTTAGAAAATTATTAATTACACATAAAGGAAATGCGAGTGAAACGGTTTTACAAGAAATTATCTCCCATGAATTGAATTATATATGGATTTTATGACAATCAATGTGTCTCGTTCAAGATAACTTTCTCAAGTACTTTTTATTTCTCATTAAAAATATAGATTTTCAATTGAATCCGTAAGTTAGGCAATATTGCTAGCATTCCAGAAATACAAACAGAAAATCGGAAACTCAAGCAATTTAAAAGTCTTATTCGATAAATACTGTCAACGAAGAAAGAATAATGGAGTCTTGATTAATATTTAAATTAGATTTCTAAATACGGATCTTTTGAATTAGGATATGAATTATTTATATGCATAATTCAATAAAATGGCTATATTTAGGTTTTCAATTACATCAGGGTCTAAAGTGCAGAATTATTTGTAATTTTTAAACAGGAATTTTAATAACCCTGACAACGGAAAACATTATTATTATTTAATTGCCTTTGGTATCACAGTTCAAATCTTGGCGGTGGCATAGATGTTTGTTAGTGGTTCGGAATCCACTTAAACTGTAGATCCCGGTCTAGTTAGCCTAAAGTGTTTAGAAAACGACCGTAGAGAAACAAACCAAACCAAATCCCCCACATTTTTATGACAATATAATATGACAATCTTATAATAGTATCTAATTTTTTAAAACATTTATCATATTTTCAATTAACATTCTATAAAATGACCATTATACGATGTTCTTCACAAAATCTATTGGTTAATGATAATTAATTGAAATTTATTTAATACATCTATTTCTTTAGGTTTTGGACTTTTAGAATCGGGAGCAGTCACTAAGAAAAATGAAGTAAATATCCTGATGAAGAATGCTGCAGACGTAGTATTAGGGAGGTCTATCCTACTGGATGTTTGGATATGGCTTCCAGTACGGCAAAGGGCCAGGAACAACTTTTTTTCTGTGGCATCGGTTCCTTCTTTTTAGATTCGGAACCGCAAACTATGGGTGTGGTATTTGCAACATTTATTTTCCAACTTTCCTTTGCTACAACAGCAACTACAATTGTGTCCGGTGCAATGGCAGAGAGGACTGATTTTCACGCTTATTGTATCTTTTCGTTCTTGAACACGTTGACCTACTGCATTCCAGCAGGATGGTTGTGGGCTGAACATGGATTTTTGAAGCATTTGGGAGCACTGGACTTCGCTGGGTCTTGTGCAGTTCATTTGACAGGAGGTGTGTCTGCACTTGTAGCTGCTTTAATGCTCAAGCCACGTTTAAGGAGGTACGACAATGGTCCAGATCCTTTGCCAATGGGAAATCCAGGGAATGCTCTTGTGGGAACTTTTACTCTGTGGTAAGCTTTAGGAAAAAAATAATGAAGATGTTTTGTTTATTTAATTAATTTAAATTCATTTTAAAATTACTTTATATTGTAAAACAATATGCAATTTTGTTTGAATAAATTTACATAAATAAATATTTTATTTATAGGGTTCTTATAATATAAAAGTTTCTCTCTAAACTTTAATTTGATCTTCTGTTTGTTCTACTTTAAATTTTAGAAAGAGAAATTTTAAAAGAACACTCTAATTAAACTAGAAAAAGTGCCACCGATAATGAGTTCAATGAACTTTCGTAATTTTATTTCTTAATAGTTGAATAAATAGAATCTTCTTTTTTAAAAGAATTTGTCCCAGTTTGTTATAGCTGCAAAATTGTTTCAAATATCACCCTCTTCCATCTTTCAATATTTCTACTAATGGTGAATAATATAAAGGGAATTTTGAAAACAGCAATTGCTTTTCTTTAGAGAAATAGTGAATGCTCTATTCATGAACAAAAGGCATATTAATATTAATAAAAATTAATATTACGCAGAATTTTGAAATTTTTTTCCAATAAACAGAGCATAACATCATTGGGGATTGATAAGAAGTTACAATAAATTTCCTTTATCATGCAATTTTCGTTTGCATAAATTAATTTAATTTCAATAAACATAATAGAAAATTAGTAAATTATCCTATTTAAGAAGGAAGATTAAGAAATTATGAACACAAACACATTGTATAACTATATTTTTCTCTGTATAATCTATACATTTTTATAAAAAATATTTATCTGACAAATGTTCAAAAATTTATTGTTAAATTTATAAATAACTTTAATATGAAATTTACGAATTATTTGACATAAAATTTATAAATAATTTTAATATAAAATATATGAATATTTTTTTCATCAATGACTTGAAGGTCTTTTCATTTACAAACCTCTTAAACAACTTTTCTTTTTCATTCAGATTAATTAATAATTTAACATCAAATCTATTCACTTATAAAAGAACATCAATTCCCTTATTCAATAAAATTTAATTTTGAATAAAATGTTTTAAAACAAATAATTATACTTTACAGTTTTTGTATAAATAAATAGGTGGGGCTGGCTAGTATTTAACTGCGGAAGTTCATTTGGAATATCTGGTGACAAATGGCATTATGCTGGCAGGTAAGTTATTTTTAAAATTATATATTAAATATAACAAAAAAATCTTAATACCAATAAATATAAAGATGGAAGAAACAGCAATTCTGTACTCTAAATTATAAATTCTCCTTAAATACAATTGTTCTTTATACGAAATGGTCAACATTTTATAATTTTCTGAAATGAAGATCAATCAGTTATTTTTATCAAATTTTATTTTAAATCTTACTAATTCATAGAAAACTTTTAGTTTATTATGCAATTACAGTTTTAAGTTTATATAAAATAATATTCAATTATTTCATTTTGTGTTTTTCAAAAAAGGTTATATAATTTATCTACTTTTCTTAAAAGATATAATTTTTATCCGTGTTTAGCTAATTATGTATATATATACACTCAACACAATATACACACACACATATATAAACACACACACGCGCACACAACACAGACATAAACACACACGCGCATATACGCACAGATATAAACATACGTCCCTATATGCACACACGCAGACATAAACATAAATATGCGTGTATGTTTATGTCTGTGTGTGCGTGTATGTGTTTATGTCTTCTGTGTTTCTGTGTGTGCGCGCGTATGTGTGTTTATGTATGTGTGTTTAATCTATTTCTTTCTTTCTTTTCTCAACTATTACGTAATAAAATATTCAGAATAAATTCAGATGTTATTTTATTTTTCTTTATTGTGCTGATTTGATAATAATACTTACATATTAGTACACACGTTCTACTGTTATCATGCCACTTATAATTTTACTTAACGTTATAAAAGCATTTTAATAAAAAAAAAAAATGTTATTTCTAGGTCTGCAGTAAATACAATAAATGCGTCTTTAGGAGGTGGCTTAGCTGGATTGATTTATTCGTAAGTTCGATAATATTTTTCTATTAATGATTGTTTCAAATAAGTAATGATGATAATTATAACACAAACTAATTCTCATAATGGCTTTTCGTTGATACGAAATATAGATCGAACAGATTTTCAATCCGGATTCTTCATTTGTTCCAGATTAAATACGACCAAACTAATGTTTATTTTTACAAATTGTTTCTTAATCAAAGTTCAAAATTAATTTCTTTTTGAAAGAAACAAAATGACATTATCCTTATTGATTTTGCAATCAAATGAAAAAAAAAAATTATGAATAAATTTAATGGATGACAAGAAATGAATGTTGTTTATTATAATACCTATATCTAATGCCCTGCAAATTTTTGATTTTTTTATTCTTATTACTTTTCAGTGCATATTTAACTAATAATGAATTGGCATGATATATACTTACATATAAATTTTTATTTGCTCATATCTTTATGTTTTCATTAATGAAATTTTAGATACACCAAAAGTAAGATGTTTTTAGTCGGCGATTTGATCAACTCTATATTAGGAGCTCTTGTTGCAGTGACAGGCAAGTGTATAATATTTTTATAACGTACATAAATATTTATATATTTATTACCGTATTACTATCATTACGATGAGACTATTTTATTATATTTAAATTTACTTTTTTTCATTTTAATTTTCACGAATATTTTTTTCATGTACGTTTAGAAAAATTAAAGACTTATGTAGTGTTGTCGTTACTTGTACAGCTGGATAGTAATTGGGTGTGGTTGAGTTGAGACTTGAGACACAGGTTTGAGAACACACAGCTTTATTTACACTCGCATAAATACACGTACAATATTTAATACATTTAAAGACATCTAATTAAAGACTCGTGGAAGAATTCCACTTCTAAACCGAAATTAAAGATATTTCCTCTCGGGATGAGGGATTGTAAACTAAACGTCTCTGAGGCAGCGCCGGTTGACCAGTACTTCCTCTCGGGTGAGAGTCTCGAAGTTTACTGGTCATTTTTCCTGAGCGCCACAGGAGACGCTCTTGCAGTGCTTAGGAGGAAGCACTTAATAATTTAAAAAAATCTGATAAAACATAAAAAATCAATAAATAACTTTTATGTATTTATTTTATTAATTATGCTTTTAATATTTCTTTTTAAATTCATTTCTCATTTCAGCTGGATCTGGATTTCTTCGATCGTGGGAATCTCTAGTTGTTGGAGCATTTGGCGCCATTCTTGTGAGTATAGTGGCACCTCTCATGGATAAATACCGCATCGATGATCCAGTTGGAGCTGTAGCTGTTCATGCTATGGGTGGTTTGTGGGGAATGATTGCGGTAGGTCTTTTCATCGACAACGACAGTCTTTTGAACCTTACTCATGGCAGAAGTGGACTATTTAAAGGAGGAGGTTTCTATCTTCTTGGAGTTCAGATACTGGCTTGTGTAGCAGTTAGTATTTGGAGTATGATTACGACATTTCTAATTCTTAAGGTGAGATACCTCGTTAAATTCAGTCAAAATCATTAAAAGTATGATACGTATATACACTGAAGTGACAAAAGTCATGGGATAACTCTTAATATCGTGTCGGCCCTCCTTTTTCCCGGCGAAGTGCAGCAACTCGACGTGGCATGGACTCAACAAGTCGTTGGAAGTCTTCTGCAGGAATATTGAGCCATGCTGTCTCGATAGACGTCCGTAATTGTTGATGGTGCAGGATTTTGGGCACGAACAGACCTCTCGATGATGTCCCATAAATGCTCGATGGGATTCATGTCGGGCGATCTAGGTGGCCAGATCATTCGTTGGAATTGTCCAGAATGTTCTTCAAACCAATCGCGAACAGTTGTGGCCCGGTGACATGGCGCATTGTCATCCATAAAGATTCCATCGTTGTTTGGGTACATGAAGTCCATGAATGGCTGCAAGTGATCTCCAAGTAGCTGAACATAAGCATTTCCAGTCAATGTTCGGTCCAGTCGCACCAGAGGACCAAGTCCATGCCATGAAAAACAGCCCACACCATTACGGAGCCACCACCAGCTTGAACAGTGCCTTGCTGACAGTTTGGGTCCATGGCTTCGTGGGGTCTGCGCCACACTCGAACCCTACCATCAGCTCTTACCAACTGAAATCGTGACTCATCGAACCAGGCCACGGTTTTCCATTCATCTAGGGACCAACCAATATGCTCACGTGCCCACGAGAGTCGCTGCAAGCGATGTCGTTCTGTCAGTAAAGGCACTGGAGTCGGTCTTCTGCTGGAATAGCCCAAGAAAGCCAAATTTCTCAGCACAGTTCTAACAGACAAGTCCCTTGTACGTCCCACATTGATTTCTGCGGTTATTTGACGCAGTGTTGCTTGTCTGTTAGAATTTACGACTCTTTGCAGACGTCGCCGGTCTCGGTCGTTAAGTGCAGGCGGTCGACCACTGCGCTGTCCATGGTGGGATGTTATGCCTGAAATTTCATACTCGGCACACTCTTGACACAGTGGATCTGGGAATGTTGAATTCCCTAACGATTTCCGAAATGGCATGACCCATGCGTCTAGCTCCAACTAACATTCCGCGTTCAAAGTCTGTTAATTCCCGTCGTGCGGTCATCATCACGTCAAAACCTCTTCACATGAATAACTTGAACAGAAATGAAAGCTCTGCGAAAGCACTGCGCATTTATACCTTTCTACGCAATGCTACTGCCATCTGAAAATTTGCATATTGCTATCCCATGACTTTTGTTACTTCAGTGTATATATTAGCTTTGCTTAGAATCAACAAATAAGTAATATAATTATTGCAATAATTTCTTGAAAAACACCTATTGTCACTCCCCCACTTAATTTGATAAAGTGTTTCACAAAAAAAAAGAAAGAAAAAGAAATGATTAGAAAATGCTGTAGAACGAATTTTTCCGTTTGCTTAAGCAAACATTAATTAAACTAGTATTAGTATGATAATAATGATAATGGTGAATTTTTGAATAATAATTGTACATTATCATTTAAAGTGATATATAAAGAAAGTGTTTAAGATGGCATAAATAACTGATTCTTTTTATCCATAGAGAATTACTGCATACATAAATCAGTATGAATGAAAATGTTACAACTAGCAGGATACTGCAGCCCATACGTATTCGTAACAAGTATGCATGTCGTGCCATATTGCGTGACGTATAACATTTTTAGTAACTATGTCGATTATTGCACTCAAAAACTCTCAAATTAGACAACGCACGTTAACAGCAGTATAAGAAAAACAAATAATTATTAATATATCTCATTTAATGAATTTATAAGTTATTCTTTAAACTAATTAATATATGCATGTATTTTTCAGAGTATTAATTATTTCGTACCCATTCGTCTGGCACCTCCAGAAGAAATACTTGGAGCTGATTTTGTAGAGCATGATGTTAGACATGAGGGATATGATTATGAAGTCATGATGACAGAACTGGAACGTTTAGGACTTAAGCTACGTCATCCCCGCATTCATAATCCACCAAGAAGTCAATGGGATGATCATTTGATTTTACAATACATAGAAAAGGTCTTAGTTAAGTGTGACAGCAATGATTCTTCAACGGATCCTTTGACTACAAATGGTTCTTCGCCACCAAATATTATCGCACAAGAACACTTTTTATCCGTGGAGGCCGTCGAGCAGATGGCTGTTCTATATCATAATTCAGATTTGAATGGAACACCATATTAGACGACATACGATATTTAGTGTTTTGCCAAACAATGGAAAAATTGGAAAGTATTACTGGATGAAAGTAACTAATTTATGAAGATAGGAGAAAAATCCTCTGTTATACTCATCAATGATCCACTTTTTGTATTTTCAAGTACAAAATTATCTTCCTGAGATTCGAAATGTGTATCTTACTTTTTATGTCTGGCTACAAGCAGTGCCGGTATAATAAAACATCTTTGCTTTCCATTTACTAATATTATTTTGTAGTAATTTACATAAATCCTGAAGATGTCAAGAATAACATTTATTTTTGTCATGTAGGTTGGAATTGAACAAAATAGAAAAAGATTCTTATAGAATCTTATATGAAGTGTTCTAGACTACATAGAAAACTAAATTACCTAGTTCTTTAATAAATGTATATTTTAATAACTAAAAGTTGTTTAGCTTATATACATATTAATAATTAATAATTTCAATAATAAAAGCTATATTATATATTTTTAAATAATTATTGCTAACTAATTGTACATAATTGTCTATTGCAAATATATTATTTATAATTACATAAAAGCAAAATTTTTTGTTTAATAAATAGTTTTATGCTATTAGTGAACAAACGTGTATAAAATAAATATGTTTACCTTTTGTATCTATGTTTTTTTTACTATTCCAAAAGTATTTTTCTGCAATGATTTGACTATTGATCCATGAAACTGGATTACAAGGATTTAAACAATTAAACTTCCACACAGTAAAAAATTTTAATATTCAAAATAATTTTATTCAAAAAACCATTCATTCCTTTTTTCCTCATATACAAACCATATACAATACAAACCATTCATTCCTTTTTTTCCTCATATACAAACCATTTCACACCAAATATTCTAAGTTATTTAAAATTATGCTAATTACATATAAATTATTTTCATAATATAAAGTTATAAAATTAGCTAAAAGTGAAAATAAAGTATGTACATACACATATGCATATATAAAGAAAAATATTCCAGCGATAGAATTTTTCTTGAAATTAGTGAGGGAAATTTCCAAAGTTTGGGATATTTAAAGAAACAGTAAACCACCGTAGAAAATCTTGAAATCAGTAGGTGTGCAGTCAATGAGCTGGGAAATTAAATGTAGTGATTGTTGAAACTTAATGACATTTTATCATATTTTGAAGATCCTATTTCTGCTGTTGTTTAAAAGTGTTAATTTGAATAATAATAATATTATTTACATGATGCATTCCGATGAAGAAGAAATATGTTCTAATGCTATTAATATACACTTATAAATAAGTTTTACTTGATTCTCTCATCCAATGAGCAGAAATAACAAATACTGCATTGTTTTGAGCCTGCATAATCCTCGATAAAGTTCCCTGCATGACATGACATATATTCTTTTCATTAATTCATTAATTTTTTAATTACTTTTTGATACACTTTCTTCTTTCTTTATAAACTTATACAGTGTTTGTTTTTATCTCTCTCTCTTTATGTATTGTAAAGTCTCAGCCTATATTAGACCTATAACTGCTTCAAGAAGAGGGCCACTTTCAGGTTCATGGGAACACTTTAATTTTCATTTACAAGCACTATATATATGCATATATAGAACTCGAGATTATTATAATTTATTATTTACAGAAGATGAAAATTAAAGATTTAAACTTGATTCACAAATTCACGATTGAATCACAAGTGCAGTTCATTCCAAAATTCAGCAAAATCGTTAATCCAGAAAGGCTGTAATTACAGGAAGCTTACAATGCAAATTGTTAACACTTAAATTTTGTTCACAAAACTGATTCACCAATTGAAATAATTAGAATGAATAATATAATATAATATAATATTATATTATATATAAAAAAAATTTTTTTCTGAACAGAAACAGTGGCTAAAAATCATTTGTTTGGGTGAAAATATTCAGACAACTTCTAATTTTCGAGTTTAATATCAGATGCGTAATAAGATAGAAGATTCTGAAAAATAATAAATTAATCGGTAAACAGATTGTATGTTTAACAGTAACAGCCCCGAAAGAGTTGTGATAGCATACAAGGCCTTCAAAAGGGACTTTGGTATATGATAATACAAATTCAACATTTTTTTCCAAACACGGCATCTGAAAAGATAAGAATAAAAATAATCTCTGCTTTCATTACGAATGAAGAAAAAAATTTAAATTTTTATCTCATTTATTTATATTAATTGCGATTCACTGTTCTTATGAATATCACAGAACAGAAAATTTTAATTTAGCAGGGAAGAGGAAAATATTTTGCTTTCTTTGTAAATATATTAGACCAAAAGAATGTTTTTAAAAACTAATCCATTGAAATTTTAAAAGTGTTTCTTATTTAAAAATCTGAGTGGAGCAATATCAAAATTCAATATTTCAGTGATGAGATTAAGCATTTTTTTAAATTTAAATACCTAGATTATTTTTTTAAAAATCATTGGGAAATTCTGAAAATAAAACACTCAAAAATTTTTCAAATGTGTTTAAGATATATTTAATTTTATTTTCAATTTAAATAGACAAAATTGAAAACTACATTAATAGTATAAAGTATACCACTTTTTATAAATTAATATGATATTTGACATTTTAATTTATTTAATTTTAATAAGATTAAAAATAATCGTTTAATATTAAAAAATAATCCATTGAGATTTTAAAACTGTTTTCTTCCTTAAAATCTGAGAAAAGCATTATCAAAAATCAGTATTTCAAAGAGGATATTAAATATTTTTTAAATTTAAATACCTACATTATTTTTTAAAAAATTATTTGGGAACTCTGAAAATAAAACAAATTCTCAAAACGTTTTCAAAAGTGTTTAAGATATATTTATTTTTGAAAACTTTATTTTCAATTCAAAAGACAAAATTGAAAACTACATTAATAACATAAAGTTTGTCATTTTTATAAATTAATATATTATTTGACATTTTAATTTATTTAGTGATAATTTGGTCATTTAATAAATTCAAATGATAAAAACATAAGTGATCTGAGCAATAATTAGTAAAAAGATTAGATTACATTTATTTTAAGAGAAAAATAAGTTTAAATCGTTCTTTTTATTGAAAATATTTAAAATGGTACTTTGTTACTGTAATGTTTGCTTTTTAAGAATTTACTTACTGTTAATCATTCCAAATTTGTTATGGAGACATCTGCCCAGCTGTCATAGATACTCCAGTAAAATTTTGATTTAAAACTAATAGTAAAGTAATGAGACTGATACTTCAAAGTGCATTTCATCTTTAAACTTCCAGACAAATTTGAGTATTCTTGGTGGTTATGTATTAAAAATGATGACTTTCATGATGGCCTATATATATAGTCTATTCATGATGACCTTTAAAGACCATGAATTAACTTAAATGAAATTTTAATGTTTTATAGCAAAACACAGCACAAATCCAATAGGAAGGTTTATAATGGTTGCAAAATCTCAGAAAGTATTTCCACTGTGATTTTAATTAATGTTAAATGTTAAGTAATAAAAACATTTATCTTGATTACAGCAGTTATGAAAAAGTCCGCTTAACAGTATTGAAATAAAGCTTTTTATGAACACGCTTTACTCTCTGCTTTATAAATTAAATTATTTGTTTTTCGTTGCAGGGAATTATAAGCATAAAGCCTCCAAAATTCTGATAATTAAGAATTAATTTAAAGCAAAAATAAATAAAGGAAAAAAAAACTGGGTCTAAAGCATCCAAGTTACTAAAGCCATAATTTAAAAATCGTAAATAACCTGAAGTGAAAGTTGAAAATGTTTGATGTGAAGCTTTTGATACAGTAAACAGCAAAGCTTTTGATACAGCAAAACTTTTGATGCAGCTTTTGTTTCAGTATGTTTTACCATTTTGTCCTTAAAATTCTCTGCCATAGTATCATGGTAAGATTAATTTCTTTTAATCGAAAAAATATAATCATAAATTGATTTGTGTGAAAGATTATATGGTTAGCTGGCAAACTCCATAATCAAATTAATTCAAGGGCTGTCTAATAAAGATCCAGATATATTGAAATAAATTTTCTCGCGGCAATGAGTATTTGAAGAAATCATATCTAAGACATTATTCAAGTTTTCAAATCTCTAAAAAAATATACGTAAAGTTTACTTTTATTGGCTAAAATATTAATTATTTTCATACTTTCACAAAAGGGTTTTCAGCAAATTTTTTACAGACGGTTTAAAACGATTGGCTAAGAAATTTTGGCTGAAAAACTCAATAATCAAATTAATTTAAGGGCTATTAATTAGAAATCAGATATATTGAAATAAATTTGCTCGCAGCAATGAATATTTGAAGAAATTATAGGCAAGATATTATTTAAGTTTTCAAACCTCTAAAAATGCACATAAAGTTTACTTTTCTTGGCGTAACTATATGAATTATTTTTCGTACTTTCACAAATGGTTTTTCAGCAAGTTTTTACCAGACGTTTGAAAACATTGGCTAAGAAATTTAATTGATATAAAAGCTTATTTCATCATTTTTTCCATTAAAATAAGAGATTTCCTTAGGGATTTCTTTTTCTTAGAGATTGCGTTTCATATTACCTCTTATTTCACCAGAGAATAGTAACTATTGAAAAATTTAATTTCAAGAGGACAAAGAATAATTTAAATTATCAAAAATGATTTAAAATTCCATAAGAATAAAATGAGAAATCCAATTTAAGATTAAAATAGATATTTCAAACATCTATCTAGAAACTTTCCTAATACCTACTTAATAGATTTCGTGAGAAAAGCAATTAAACCTATTTTGTTTCAAACGAAACCAGACATCGACCATCAATTCCCTTAAGAATATCAAAAGACGTAGCAGCTGAAACTTTTTTTCCCCAAAATACAATGGATCTCGAATAAATCGACCTACAAATAAATAATTTCGTTCGTCCTTACAGATCTTTCGTTATTTATTTTCCTGTCTGCTAGGACGGCTAACTGGTACACCGATTTAATCCGATACCTTTCAAAATCTAAATTTTTCTTTTAATAAATAATATTGTAAGCAGATAAAGACTGAGAAGAAACAAATCAGATTCTGTAGTGTTACTCTTGAAATATCCATTCATACCTTTCGTTTCAAAACTTTGATTGCTGGCTATATGTATCGAAGATGTCAATCAAATATCCTGTTTTTGTTGCATTTGTGAGTATTCGAAAAATTGTTGACAGCTAAGGTGATGTATCAGTACATGAAAATTAACTGCATTGCACTATATATTATAAATATTTTATTCACTCATTGTACTTTACTAGAAAATATAGTAACTATATTAAAATAAGTTTTATGTTTAATAAATTTATTTATGAGTTTACCACATTTGTTGAAATTTAATTTAATTGATGCTTTGTTTTACTCTTCTTTTTTTATAAATTTATTGCTTTGTTTTACTTTCTTTTATAAATTTTATTGCTTTGTTTTTTTACTTTTTTATAAATCGTGTTTATTTTATTATAATATACATTTATATAAATTAATAACATTTAATAGGATTTCTATCTGATGCCAATCAAATATCCTGTTTTTGTTGCAATTGTGAATATTCGGAAAATTATTGACAGTTACAATGTGATGTATCAGTACATGGAAATTAACAGTATCACACTATAAATTATAAATGTTTTTATTCACTCATTGTAATTTACTAGAAAATATATTAAAAATAAGTATTATGTTTAATAATAGCTTAATTGTTTATGGTTTACCACATTTTTAGATATCGGATTAATTGCTGCTTTGCTTTACTTTCTTTTATAAATCGTGTTTATTTGTTATAATATGCACTTACATATAAATTAAGTGACATTTCATAGGATTTTTACCTGATGTCAATCAAATATCCTGTTTTGGTTGCGATTGTGGTATTAGAGAAAAAAAAATGAGGATATATCGGTACATATTAACTGCATCACACTATAAATTATAAATGTTTTATTCACTCGTACTTTATAAATATGCCTTATGATAACAGGTTTTATGTCTTAATAGTACTTAAGTTTACCACATGTAAATTTATAGTTTAATTCATGCTTTACGCTTTTTCATTTATAAATCGTGTTTACTTTGTTATAGCTTTTGCCG
>BPLR01020219.1:0-90382 GCA_021605095.1 Caerostris extrusa | reverse complement strand
TTTTTCTGTCACCATCACATTTTATTTTTATTTTGATTTGGATTTGGAGATAAATTGAGAAATCTCAAAGCTAGTCAAGGCAAGGCAATTAGAAAAATTAACACTGGCACAGTTATTTTTGTGAAGGAATAAAATCTATCTTCTAAATTAAATACGAATTATATTAATATTATAATTTTGATGCGAAAAATTAGTTGTAATTTTTTTCACCAGATTTTGAAGCAATATTTTAATATAATAATGTTTTAAAATGTATTCATAGCACAAGTCACAAACAAGCGAGAAATCTTAAAAGTATAAGTCAAGTTAAGACAAGTCACAAACTTTCATTATAAATATAAACAAACTATGTCAGACTGAATTTGAATGCTATTTCGAGATTTATTCTGTACAGAAGCACATACATTTAATTATTTAGAGTTCTAACAATACAATTTTCTTAATTGATATGAAATATATTATAAAATGGACTGTACGCTCCATCCTTTCGAATCGAGTCATAAAATATAATTACTTACAAATTCAAAAGATACATGTAAGTAATACCTCAAATAATGACATTAAAAGGACATTTAATCCTTTTGGAAGTAGAACGAAAAATAAGCGTGCATTTGAAAAAGAACCAAAAATTGCAGAAAGAATGTGCATCACAATTTTTGGAAATGGAGCTATGGGTCAACCAAGATGTATAGGAATATTCACAGAATTTAAAGGGTGATTATTTTATAAAGTACATTTTTACTGTTTAAAATATGCTCTCAAGTTATAGTATAATTATTTTTATATTTATTTAAAAAGTATTTCCGTAACTTAGTAGATTTTTCATATTTTTAGTTTCTTGTTTAATTGTGGGGAAGGTGTTGGAAGATTTTGCAAAGAATATGAGTAAGAATACTTTTTTTAATAATCCACATATGTTTTCATGCTATTTCTTTATAAACTCCATATTATGATGGATGTACCTGTATACTTATATATATTCCATTTTTAGAACCCCTACATATCTTATAAAACATCTTTTTGTTACACAAAATAGTTGGAGAAATATCAGTGGATTTGCTGGTAAGTTAATTAAACATATTTATTTTTTGAATTGATTTAAAATGTAATAATTTGTATAATTAAAATTAAATTATAATTCAATAACTATTGCAAATGATTGTTTGTTTGAAATGTATTTATATATATAATACAAGTTACTTTCAAAATTAATTTATTCATTTTCTACCCATCTAAATAATATAACAATTATTATAAATAAAATTTTTTTTTAAACAACTTAGCTTAAATTGTAAATTGCCTTTAAATATCACATAGAAAAAAAAAAAAATTTGGCATTTTTTTTTTTTTAGGTGAGGGATTATAATTGCTTTAGTAAAACATAAATAGTTTAATCATGTAATATAGATTATATTATGCATTTATTTACAATAAATTTTGGTAACAAATAAAATTAAAAGAAATTTCTTTGTAATTTAAAATTATCAAAATTCTGCAAAATAATGTTTCTAATGTTGTTATATAATGAAAATATTATATTCTCTAATGAAATATTTTTCTAGAAAAATAATAATAAATTTTTTTTTAATTCTACAATTTTAGAGATCCCAAGATCTCTATTTTCTGATTACATGTAAAATTAAATATTTTTTCTAGAAAAATAACAGAATATTTTCTAAATTGTAAGTAAATTAAATGTATTATAAACATATTGATAAATAGTTTCTGATTAACAAATATGAAATAGATGATAAAATTAAACTCCTGTCTCTGATTTATGATAAAAAGTTGAACTTAAAATTTCAACATATTCATCATGGTAATTTCTAAATAATTAATTATATGTAATAAAAATTAATCTAATAACTATATTTGCTTTACAATTCAGCAGTTACTGAAATTTTATTTGGTGGTAAAACTTGAAATTCAATTGCTCTACATCTTATTAGTCTTAATGTCTGAAAATTTTTTATGATACAAAAAAACTGAAAACTTATTCTGAGTATTCAAATTCAAAAGAAGGTGTTTTATTTTTAGAAATATCATGGATACTGTTGATTACATTATTTAATATATCATGTGCATATTTTTAATTTTAATTGCTGTGAAAATAATTAAAAGTTATTAGATACTCTATACACTTGCATATAATATATACTTCACAGTGAAATAAGTTTAAAAAAAGCTTTTAAATCCTATTTGCTCATATTATTTCTATTTCCAAAATTTTTCTCTGATCTATGGTTTTTTTTTTTTTTTCCACTTCTTTTAAGAGCAAAAGATGAATTTGTTTTAGTTTGATTAAATATTTTATTGGATTTATTTATTAATTTATGTTTGAAATATTCAAAATTCATTTTAATATTCAGTGAATTGAAAAAAGTAAATTTTTTTCTTTCAGATATCTATCTTTCAAATTATACTATGAATGTTTGTAAGATGTCAATATATGGGCCACCTGGCATTGTAAGTATTTCTTCATTTTTCCTTTTTTTTATGTAACTACCTCTGTATTTTATATAATTTTGTTTATATTATTGAAGATATAAACATAAGTAAAATATTTCTCTACAACCTAAAAGAACTAAACTGTTCTTATTTTATTTCAGACAGTTCTGTTATTATTATTTTATTTATTTATTCAATTGATTTGTTGCAAAATATAATTATTTTGTTCGTAATTTGAAAGTTTTATATCCGATAATTTCACTTATACACATTTCTTTTGACCCATAATTGTTGACTGTTTGTTAGCATAATTGTTTGCATAATTTTCATGTTTGTAGTGTTTTTGTTTCGTTGTTGTTGTTTCTTATCCCACTTGGCTGGTCAAGCCCATGAGCCGATACCTACTCATGATTGAGGGGGAAAGCAGCTTCTGTTGTGATGGAGCACCCCGTAGGTAGAAGTCTGACTTTGGCTCTGTGGCGCTCTTACAGTCATGGGAGACCGGGACCTACGGCTTAAAGTGGATTCTGAACCACTACAAACATCCATGGCACCGCCGGCATTCGAACCCGAAACCTGTGGCACCGAGCGCTAGACACTCGGCCTTTCAGGTCCCAAATGTGTGAATGCCAACGGCACGCAGTGTTCCCGGGTGGTCCCCACCCGGGTACTGACCGCGCCCAGTGATGCTTGACTTAGGTGATCTAATGAGAACCGGTATATTCAGCATGGTATGGCCGTTTTTTTAAAATAGCTTATATTTTATCCCTGTTGTATGCAAATGATCTGGAAGTTTTTAAATTTCACCTAAGAACTAGCAAAACTCAGAAAATTTTACTTTTACTAGAAAGTGGCCACGCTTAAAATAAGATTAATATAGTTTCCTACCTATTATTCAATAAATTCTGTGCTCCCTTAACTGTTTGGCACTTTAAAAGTATTTGCAGAATGATTCATACAGTTGTATATGAAATAATTGTAACAATATAGTAATTTAAACAATATATTTTGTAATATGTATAATATAAATAATAGGGATGATATAGAATGGTAGTGTTGATAAATAATCAGTCTTAATTTAAAAGAGAGTAATTGTCTAAATTATTTTAAGAGGCAATTCAATTACTGCAATATTAGATAATTTAATATTAGATATGGTATATAAATTCTTTGAAAACATAGCCTGTTAGAAATTTTTTTTTAATTAATTATTTTTTAAGCTCTAATATTTAATATTTATCTGTTTAGTATTTAAACCTGTAAAGTTAGGTTTATTGTTAATTAAAAAAAAATGTCTGTCAATCTGTGATGATATATCTGTCAGATTTTTCTTTGAAGATTCGTATAAAATATTTATTCAGAAAAATATTAATAAAATGCTAATAATAAAAGTATTTTAAAAACTCATAATTGTGCAATATGCTTACTTTTTATTAATTTTTAAATTGTTGTAATTAGTTAATGATGAACTCATGGCTACTGTATGAATTCTTAATGAAATAATTGTTCGCAAAGAAAAAAAGTTCTTTGCAAACATGGACCTTACCTTACTCTTAGATATTTTCTTATTAATTAAAAATATGGAATTTTTTTTTTTATTTAGGAATATTTCGATGAAATTTGTAAAGCACATCATAATTCTCTTAAATTAAGTAAGTGATTTTGATTTTTTTAACTACTTGTAAATCTCAAAATATTGATGAGTTCCTATTTCTTTTTATTCAATTATTGTATTTCAGGAAGAAGATCATCTTATAATGACGAAAACATGGAAGTTGTTGGTATTCCTATTAAGAGTTCAGTTTCACATTACAGAGGTGAAGTATTTAAAAAAAAATTTCCCCCCCAGGGTTTAGGTAATACCACTTTTAAATGGGCAGGATATAAATTATTGTTCAATAATAAATAATGATTTATGAAAAGTTCTTAATTTTTTCAATAAGAATATAATCTATATATAGAAAATTGATCTTATAAAATATTTTATATAAATATTTTTCAAATAAATAATTTAGTCAATACCTAAATTCCATAAAAGTCTCATACTGTTTAAGCTTACTGTTGTCAATATTAAAGATTTTAATTTTATTTCTTATGTCGATATAAAAGACTTGTTTCATCCTTTAATGAGTTTGAAACCTAAAAAGAAGGAATAATTAACTAAAATCAATACTTATAATTAAACTTGAATGTGTTGCTATTTTTTCCTAAAGGTTTAATATAGTCTATTTGTATATTTTAATATATGCTGTACATGCCGCATTTTGTACTAAATAGATTTTTCTTGTACAATTTTTGGTACCTACTTAAAAAAATCATTCTGCTGATCAACAACTACTTCAGGTGTTTAATATTATCACTGAAAGCTATAACCACAAGCTGAATTTCTCTGTATATCAAGCATGCTTATCATCAACTATGCTATGATGGGCTTGTATTTTGATTCATTCGACTAAATTTCCCAGGAAATATCATTATATTCCATGACTTTCTAAATAATTGAAGACTGAAGATTTGCATGCATTGAAAGTTTTTAAACTAAACCAGTATTACAGCAGGCAGTGTTCTGAGCCCCATTAATGTACACCTATGATTTTAACAGCTCATCTCTAATCAATATTTATATTTACAAATGGCACTGCTTCCTAAACACAAAGAATTAATGTTTACATAATCTCATCTCTTTAAAACATCCTTGATATGCTTGAAGAATGGTTTACTAAATGGAGAAATGCTGTCAGAACGGAAAATTAAATTCAATTATTTTCCCACAAGTACCATTAACTGCAACAAAACATTACAGTATATAAAAAGTAAGCGATATATCTCAGACTGTATACAGTATGTAAAAAAAGAAAGTGATATATCTCAGACTGTTCTTAGCAATTCACTTTTAGAAGCCACATCAATTACATCAAGGAAATACTTTGGGAAAACTCACCTCACTCTATCTCTAATTGGCAGATACACAGAACTATCTTTTCAAATTAAAGTCATCATAGAAACAATAATAAGGGCCATTTTTATGTATTTAGCACTTATCTGGGGCTTTACTTATACAAATACAAGCAAATAGAAAAGAGATACTAATCCTCCAAATCATTACCAGTGTACCCTAGTAAATAGTGTTATTCATAACAACCTTAATATAGAAGATGTGAAAACAAATTTTGCAAAATTATCCAGAAATTGTTCTCGAGCATCATTAATCCGAATATTAAATCAATTCCTCTTCATTCACAACAATTGAAAAACAAATACTGATATTCAACTGGGAAATAGACATTGCCACTTAAACCACCATAAGGGGGATCCCTTCCTACCAAAACCACCAGAATAATTGATCCATTTTCTTACCACAATAACTATTCAGTGTACATAGTTTTTTTTCCTCCCTACTTCAGTTTATTGCAGTATTTTCTTTTAATTTGTCCACTCTTGATTCACTGATCTTCTTACTTAAAATTTTTATCCAAATCACATTGCTGTAATTCCTATTTTATTATTATTATTATTGTTGTTGTTGTTATTATTACTGTTATTATTATTTATTTATGCTTGACTGTACTCAAGCTGAACAAAAGTACTTTGATCACTGGCATTCAAATGTCAGTATTCAGTCTTTAATGCCAAAATATGTGTATGTTTGTGAGTACTGTTTTTTGCCTCTTGGTTAATTAAAAATATTTGGAAAAAAATCCAATATTGAATTGATATGATTGAATGTTTGACATGGATTGTAAAAATTTGGGACTTGTGGCAAAGTGAAAAATATTCTTCCATTTGAATATGTAAAAACATATATGTGAAAATGGACATTGAATGCAGTTTGAGTTAAGAATTTTTTTCTTAAAAACTGTGCAACTTAATAAAAAATATTTTTTTCATTTACAAATGTCAAGGATTTTGCATTTAAACAATTTATTTTTACTATTATATATATATATATATATATTTGTTCTTCTCAATACTTCTGAATTTATATTTATCTGAAGCATTTTAAAGCAATATACAAGACTAAATCATCAACATTCATTGATTTTTATTGTTGTTCTAATGCAGCTGGAATACAAAGACAGTTATTCTTATATTATTATGCCATAAGCAAGGGCTGCATTGCTGTTACTCATTCAGCACTACCCCTATTGTTTTTTTTATTATTACACATATAATTAGCTGAATTACTAATTTCAATTATAATCATCTGCACTAGGCATTAAGCAATCATGCCTAATGCAGATGAATCAAGATATACCATTTTCTTTGTTCATAATTTTGTTTTCATATTTTCTCCCAAACTTTGCTTTCTAAGCAATCTGCTCTTTCATTTTCTTTTTTGTTATGCTAAACTGAATTCCACTGTATATTTTTTTTTTCCCCCTCATGTCAAGCAAGCTTGCTTTTTTAACTGAGTAGATCATGATAGAGTCAAGTATTACAATTGTATTATAATGTATTGTCACATGTATTACAATTGCATCTATCAAAGAGCTTAAAAAAGAAGTTTTGAGTAATAAATTTGTTTTGAATGGCATTGCTAGATTGTTCCTAAATTCAATAAAATAACTGTGCAATAAAGATTGTTCATTTGAAAAAAAAAAAAATGATGATAATAAATAAGAGTGATATATTTTTAATTGACTATATTTCTTGATATACTTTAAACATACAATTCTAGATAATATATGAAAATTATTATATTGTCCTTTTTTATTCATTATTTTAATGGAGTTTTTCTACTTATTTTTTTATATAGGTAATACTGATACCATATTTTCCTATGCTTGTAAAGTAAGTATATTATATAATTATTTTAATATTAAGAGATATTTATTTATTTATTAGTTTCTAATTTCTAAATCTGTAATTAAAATAATAACTTTTTGATTTCTAATGAGTATAATATTTTAAATTTTTGTTTCCTTAAATATCTTTAATTATAGACAAGCATTATTGCAACTCTTATAAGAAAATTTGTAATGAATGTCATAAATAAATAAAAAAGATTAAATTTTTAAGCATAATTTGTTTGTATAGGGTGTTCCAAAATTCATGCAAGATTCCTAAACATCCTAAATTGTCTGGAGTATTTGATAATTAAAGAGTTATTTCCCTTCAAAATGCATCTTTTGCTGGGTGTTCAGGGGCAGTGAGTATATCAAATTTTCTAAAACTAATACTCTTGCACCTTTTATTAAAAGCATTATTTCTTGCAGGAATTTTGGGGCACTCGACATTAGTATAGATAATAAAATAATGTAAAAATGAATATATTGTAATGTAACACATTACATTTTACTATTACATTTTATTATCTTAGACTTCTATTTTTGGTATATTTTTAAACTAATGATATAATTTATAAATTATTTTTTTTTAAATAATTATATCTCATAATTATTTCTGTGATTGCATATTATTATTTAATTCCTCATTATAGTGATATATTTTATAACTTATTTATTGTTATATTTTAAGGTTTTCAAAAATTTGGTAATTTAAATCCAGACAAATGTTATGAACTTAAAGTGCCTGTGTAAGTTTTGAAATGTTTTGCTTTTTATATTTATTTTTTATTATTTGAAAAAATTAGTTAATTGCATGCTTTCTTTTTTTTAAACTTCAGTGGTCCTCATCTTATAAACCTGAAAAGTGGGGAAGATGTGACTTTACCATCTGGTAGAGTTGTAAGCAATACTTTTATTCCTATATACATAAACTTTTAATTATCATAATTTCACTGTGTTCTTAGATTTTCATATACAATGGTGTTTAAAGTATAGAAAGTTTGTTTATTTTAGCTATTTTAAAAAGTACTGTGCAAAAAGATTAAGACTAATGCATCTTAACAATTATGTGAATCTTTAATGTTAAATACGTAAGTGTATATATGCATGTGACATAGAGATGAATAGGTTTTGGATTGGCATGTGGCAATTTTGGCTTATTTTTGTTCACTCAACTCACAAAATTTTCTGGCATTTTTTTTTTTTTTGCAACATTTGATGTAATTTAAATTCAAACAATTAAAAGGTACTTTCCAGTACTTAAGAATCTTAGGCACAATCATACAAGTGTTTTTTTAATTATTTTACTTATTATTTTTATTATTAAGTACATGTTATTTTATTATATTTTTTTTTATATTATATCAACTAATGTTCATATCAGATTTCATTAAAATCTGTTCTGTAGTTCGATAATTAATCAAACTAAAAAGATTTCTTTTTTTTTTTAATTTTGAACTTCATTGTGTAATCTATTTGGCTTTCAATACTAATGGGTCATATACACTTTGTTTACCAAAAATGTATCTAGAAATATAATTTTGTAAATAGGAAACTACTAGCAAATTTAAATTTTCTCTGAATGTTATAATATCAATTCAGTAAAGGTAATTATTTTTAATAACTAAGCTTTAAAAATGCTATACAATGAATAAGGGTACATAAATAAATAAATTATGTATAAATATATAAGTGTATTGTACTATATATATTTATAAATATATGATTCAGGGTTATTTAACCCTGACTTTAAATGAAATGGCAATAACTTACTTTACAATAAATGTTTATTCATTTATATTTTTATAATTATCTTACAAAATTTTTTTAAAAATTAAAAAAATTGGAATGGCATTTATTTTACTTAATACAATAAATAATATTATACTTTAACTATTTTAAAAATAGCAATACACAACTTGTTTCTGAAACAGCAAAAATAAAAATTACAGAATCAACCTTTTATAAATATTTAATTACAGTGTAGCATTACATACAATTACTGAGCCTGTTAGATAAAGAAACTCCTGGGGAATGCTCGATAGTTAAAATAACAGTTATTCCTCTATGTAAAAATTTCATGCCTGTGTTTTGTTAATATTTACCTGCATTCTAATTTCCTAAAATTTAATTGTTAAAAATGTTTTTTTGTAAGTTGTATCTCAGATAATTATTATATTTCCATATTTAAAGGGGAGAAACCTTCTTTAATCAATTAATGACCCTTAAATATAATGCATCATTTTGGTGCAAAGATTATTCAAATTGTTATTAAAAGGATATTGTCTTTTAAATATTCCTGCTTTTTAAAATATATGGGGATAAATTATCAATATTTAATTATAATAGATACTTGAATATTTTACAGATATATTCTGCTGATATTCTTGATCCTTCTTGTCCAGCAATGACAATGTTAGGTATTATAGGTTTTTCTTAAATTTCTTTTTTTTTTTAATGATTTTATTTTGAGGATTAAAATGAATGTATTAAATTGTATTAATTTATTAGTCTTATATTTATATTTTAGAACAATTTTAATGTTTGCTTCTCAACATAAACATTGACTATTTATAATATTACAAGAAATATATATATATATCAGAAAAAAATTTCTTTTTTTTTTTTTTTCCATGATTCCATGATATTTTAAAAAGTTTAGGGAGAAAATTGGCAAACATACCCATTAGTTAATATTTCTTCAGAGGAAGACCCTCACTTAGTCAAAGTTGTTGAACTAATTATGATCATTATCATCATCATAATTTAAATTTAATATATTTGTTGTTAGAATTAATTTAAAGACTACACAGTGTTTTGATAAAACAGGGGACAATTTAAGAATTTTTTTTTTTATTTATTTATGATATATTCAATTAAGAATTTTTTAATCATATTAAGTTTTCTGAATTTTTTTTTATTTTTTGCATATTTTTTAAAAATTTCTTTGTCTCTTTATCATTTTTCAGTTGTTGATTGTCCATCTCATGATTTCTTGGATCCATTTGTAAATGAAGAGCAATTTAGACAATATCAGTGTCCAATGGATGGTGCTGATGAAGTTTCCTATGTCTTCCATTTTTCTCCTCCACATATCATAAAATCACTAAAGTACCAACGATGGATGCAAAGGTATTTCTGCTCTGTTCAAATATACTTTGATATGCATCTTGCAGTTCTAAAAGGATTTTTTATGTTTAGAAATAGTGCTTTAAATTTAAATTTAGAATAATGTACGGATATGAAATAAAATATTTGAATGGCATATTTTGAAATCTAAGCTGAGAATGCATGTGGTTTTTTATTTTTTTTTTCCCCAATTTGTACAAAGTTTGAAACTTGTATATAAACTAAAATGAAAAAATTCCTGTAACATTTTAAAGATTAAAATAATTTTCCCTTTCCTTTGTTATTTTAATGTGCTAATTATTTATGGTATTATTTCCTTATACCGTTTTTGGTATTTTTACTATTAATCGACCTAAATTTCACTAACATCAAATTTTTCAGTTTAACAACAATGTAACAACATAAACGCCAGCAATATGAACTAAAAAGAAAACAAATAATTTTCATAAACAACGAATTAATTTCTTTAAAAAAAAATTTGTTGCATAAAATTAAAAATAAAAGCATGCTATATTTCAAGATATTTGGTGATTTATAACATGTGCGTGTCTTAATGGAAAAGTACCTATGGTTTTTGCGAGATTAGCGATCCGTATGCTAGCCGACATCCATAATTGAGTTTTAGAAAGATTCTAAAAATTCTTGGCTTATCTACAGAAATATAATGTACATTTATAATTCTTAAATATATATCTGTATAACTGCAGAAATTCATAATTGATTATAATTTTAATATGAACATTGTTTTTATTTTAAAATAAGATATATTGATGTCAGTACAGTTATTTTAAAATATTATAAAAGCTTTTTTTTAATTCACTTTCAAAATTATCAAATAATGAAAAATTATTATTCAAATTACTTTAGTTTTATTGTATAAAAACATTCTTTTCATAATTGTCATTACAATATTAATATTTCTTGTTTTTGCAACAATATAAAAATCATCATCATGATTGAAGCAACAGCACAATAGTAGGCCAAGGCCGTCTGCCTAATGTCAGATTTCAAAACATTTGATGTCTTCTTTTTATGGGTAAGGTTGTCAGCCCTGCGCACAACAATTTACAGTCATGTTATACTGGAGCCTACAGTTTAAAGTGGATTCCGAACCACTACAAACATCCATGACTCGATGATCTCCATCCGGGACTCGAATCCGAAACCTGTGGTACCGAGTGCCAGAGCACTAGGCATTCGGCCATTCAGGCCCCAATATAAAAATCAGTAATTATAATTATATGACTAATTACTATCAATGTAATTGTAAAAATATTATGATTCTCACAAATCATTCACACCACAGAAAATTTATATATGTTAGTACTGTAATATTCAAATTATATTTATTTCGATTCTGTATTTTTTATCAGGTTTCATCCAAATGTACATCATTACATTTTAAATTCATCAAATTCTTCTTTGAGCAGTGAAGCAGTTACCAAATCTCAAAATTTATTGCATCAATTTCACCCAGAAATTTTCAAATTATTGCCAAAGGATAAGGTAACTATTTACTACTTTTATGCTAGGAAAAAGAAAAATATTTAATGTATTGTGGAAGTTAATTTGTAAATATGTAATTTTTATTGTATTTAAATGTTTTTATTCATAAAATATGTTTCAGTATAATAGTAAAATTAATAGGAAAGAATATATTCATATTGAATATGTGTTATTTGAAGTTTAAATTGATATTCAAATGTGCAAGAAAATTTAATTTGTCGTTGTGGGACTGATTGATTAATATTACTGTTGTATTTTTAAATAGTGGTAACAATTTGTTTTCAAACAGTAAATTAGTCTATTGAAAAAGTTTAATAATAGCTATTTATCTAAAATATCATCATATGATTTTTTTAATTTAACAAATTGCTGAATTAATTAGCTGATATTTCATAAACATATATTACATTTTTGAATTGATTTTTATCAAGTTTTCGAGATTTTTATCAATTATCAATATTGGAGATTTATTTTAAAAGTGGTTTTAATTTTTAGGCAGAACCATTGCCTTTAAATCTATCTTCAAAAATTTTCTACACACCTCCTATGTTTCAAATACACCTTCGTCCTGAAAGAAAACTCAGTTGGTAGGAAAAATAATTTCATAATTATTAAATTTTTTTGTATATTTTATTATATGTATGTGATGACTTTAAAAATCTTATGAATATTTTTTTTTAGAAAACATGTCATTTTGTAAAATAGATTATTACCAAATTGCTATTTATATTTCAACTATGATTATTATATACTATATATTTATTTCTTTTATAGCATTATACCGAAATTTAAAATAGATACAATATTTATTTTCTCTCACAAAAATGTAAATATTAATTTTTTTTCGTTTTTAATTGCATTCATTTTTTAAAAATTTATTTCACTCTTTCTTTGTAGTGATAATGTTTTAAAGCCTAATTTTGAAGATTGTGATACATTTCTTACTGAGTCGCCTGGTTTCAGCAAAGAATTAACTAAATTAAAAAATCTTATTTCTACTAAAACATGTATTAAAGGTAAGTACTTTATTAATGCTTGTTTTTTTTTTAATGTATTTTTATAAACTTTTCGTAGAATTTAAGCAAAAATAAATTGCAGATTTAAATTTATTATTTTAAATACAATAAACTGATTGTTATGGATTGTAAAAAAAAAAATCATATTCGCTGTTAATATCTTTAATGTTTTTTCATTTGTTGTTAATAAAAGAAAAGCATGTACTCTTATTTTTTCTCAATTTAGAAAATTCTTTTGCTATTTATGTGTCTGAATTTTAATAAGTTATTATTATAACTTTTAGATTTTTCTGTTAATTAAATTTGTATAATTCAAGTTGCATTTTAAGATAAATAGTATTTTTGTATTTTACAAGTACAGTAGAAGATTTTTAAATTAATTATATCTATTTCTATTCATAATCAAAATTAATATATGAGTTACAAACCATTATTATTTCTCTAATAGTATTATGTCAGTGGATGATCACTAATAGTATCAATCAAAAACTTAAAGATCATAAGAAGACAGTTTCCTGGCTTGGCTCTTTGTAATTATTTTAAAACCTAATTACTTAAAACTTAAATCACATTGCTTTAAAATAACACTATCATGCCATTTTTTAATAAAGTAATTTATTTTTTAAAGTAAACTTTCAACAACAATTTTTTAAAAAGATTTTACAAGTAAAATATGTATGTGGTTTGGTTCACAAATAAAAGACTTGTGAATATCATGCAAAATAAAAATGCTATATATTATTATTACTTTAATTATAACTGATCAACTTGAAAAAAAAAATTTAAATACACATTTTTAGGCAGTGAATATCCTGAAGTGATATTCCTTGGCACAGGCTCAGCAACATCATCTGCCATTCGTAATGTTTCTGCTATTTTAGTAAATCTGAAGTAAGTGATGTTATTGTTTGATTAATTTCTTATCATAAATAATTAATGGATTTCTTCTTCTTCCATTTGTAAATTCTTACTTAAAATTCGGCTATAATGGCTTATTAAGATTATTGGTTTATATGAATTAATAAATAGTATGCAAATTAGTGTAATTAATTCATTTTTAATCTGAATAGTGCTATTTTGTTATGAAATTAGAATAAGTTTGTTTTGTTTAATTTAGATTTCTTCTTTTAATTGTTAATGATAATATTAATATATATTTTAATCAATAAAATAATATTTGACAGTATATTAAGTTACAAACTTCAAATTTTTAATCGTAAATTCATTTATATCGTATGATGTTTTTTTCTTTAATTGGCAGTAGAATATTTACTACTTGTTTATCTACATGAAATTAAATAATAAAATAATATTCATTATTTACGTTCAAAATAATGCTAATAAAATATTGAAAAAAATTTTTTTTTAATTGTATTAAAAATTCTTTAAATCAAATGTTTTTTGTTTTTTTTAAGCTGATTTTAAAAAAATAAAAATACACTTTTATCTGTTTAGTTCATTATTATTAATCATTTATGCTAATTTCTTAGATGATTCTGTGTTAATTCTAATAAAACGATTTTTTTTTTTTTATGTTTTGAATGGAATATTTTCCATGTCTACAAATATTTATTTTTTTTTCTAAAAAAATAATTTATAATTATTATTATTTTTGATATTTTTTTTTTTTTTTTTCATTTCTATACTTTTAACTTATATATTTCTTTTTCTTCCCTTCCCTCTTTTCATAAGTCCTGACAATAGCATTTTATTGGATTGTGGAGAAGGTACATTTATGCAGCTTGTTCGATATTTTGGGAAATCCAATGTTGCCTCCATTCTTCGAAAAATTTCGTGTATATTTATTACACATAGACATATAGATCATTTTTTGGTGAGTAAATTTTATATTATTTATTTTACACCTTTATATCTTTTACATCTTCAAATTTTATTTGAAGATTTCCTTTCTGTATTGTAGCATGTTGTTGTTTTTTTTTTCCCCCAGGGTTTGTTTGAAATTATAAAAGCAAGAATAGAAGCTTTTGAAAACTCTCATATCCATTACAAACAGTTAGCTTTAATCCTTCCTTCTGAAATTCGTTTGAGGTTCTTTAGATATTGTGAAATATACGAAAATTTAAAGCCTGCAGTTAGGTAACTAAAATAGACACTAAATCATCTCAAAATTTCTTAAATTTTATTTCAAAATTTTTCAATTTTTTATTTTTGAAATTTTAATATGTTTTATTACTTTTTTTAGAATATTTAGTTGTAGAAAACTGGTTTCAGAAGGTGATGATCACATATTCATATCAAATTTCTTGAGAGATACCAGGGTATGTATTTATATTTAATGGTATTATAATCAAAAAATTATTGATTTAATAAAGTAAAAATAGTTATTTTAATTAGCGATATTTTTAAAGTTTTCTTTAAGTATAGACTCTTACACTAGTTATGTATTTCATGTCTGAGTATGTATATAAATATTTAAATGCCAGATACCCTTTAAAGAACATTAATCTACACAGCAGCATAAGAATACAGCATTCGGCACATTCTATAATCCACCACTGATCAAGCCTTCATTTTTGTGGGGTTTTTTCAAGGATTTGGACATTTGTTGATCTTGGCCGCCAAATGGCACACAGTGCTGCTCTCATTTTTCAGATATTTATATCATCCGTGATATATTATCTTACTGCACTATGAAATATTTTTAAAAAATGTATGATTTACAGAACAGAATTTTGATATTTGATGGTACTATCCTTAAATTTTATCATAAACTTTTAAGCATACTAAGTACTAATCTGCAACATTCTTTGGCATTTAAGCCATCCCATATTTGTAGAACACTCATGGAAGATTTCTTTAATATTCTTATGGTCTGAAAATTGTGGTAACTCTAAAATTACCTTAATGAAATTTAATACATTGTTTGTTGTATTATAATTCATAAATTAATGTCATCTGTATTGGAAAATTTAAATATTAAACTAAATCGTAATGCGTGTGACTTGATATATTGGGTTGTCCGGTAAATGCATGCCGATTTTGAAGTAAAATTTAGTATACATTTATTAAATTATATAGGTGCCATTTCTTTCCTCAACCTTGTTCCATTTTTTAGGCAATTTGAATCCAGCAAAAAAAATTTCTATGTGATTTTGTTATCTCGACCAAAGAGTCGAAGTTTTTTCCATTAAGGAAATTTTGTAGTAATCGAAATAAGTGGAAATCTTAGAGTGCAAGATAGGGTAGATTGGGTAAAATATCCCAGCCAAGCCGAAACAGTCTTGGTTGAATTGTCAAAAACACATGAGGCCGCACATTGATGTGATGAAACATGATTCCCTTCTGATTATCTATTTCTGGATGTTTGTTCAATATGTCTAATTGGGAGTAATACTTTTTTCTGAATTTATCATCTTATTTTTTAAAAGATCACAGAATCCCACCAGACATAGAGCATAACTTGCTTTTGGGGTGGCTAAAGGTGTTTTGTTGCGTTTTTAGAGCAAGTCGCAAATGGAAATGTTGATCCAATAAATCGTGGAACCCATAGGTAAAAAACCATGTGCTTGCTTGCTACATTGGCAGACAGTTGTTAAGAACGGATGACACTATCACCCATACCAACTGCAAATTATAGAAATTTGGATAAATATGGGTACAGGAAGATTTGTGTGTGCAAATTTTTATTTTTGGTCTCCACTCTTTTTTTTAATTTTATTCTATATAGCCACTTGCGATCCTTAGCAATTGTCCACCGTTATGTATATATAATTATGAATTATTAATATTTTAACTGCAAAACTTTGAAAAATGTTCTCAACATTTTAAATTGTCAAAATGTCTGTAGAATACAATTGTTGGATTACAAAAATCAAGTTGTGCTAAATAAAAAAAAAAAGTAAAAAGTAGTTTTATTCCAAAAAGTTGTAAATTGAAAATAACATATATTTATAAAAAAAATATTTTTTTAACAATAAATTATCAAATGTATGTATATTAATATGAAATAATGTTGCTTCATCATTATTAATTATCTTTAAATTTTTCTCACTAGGAATAAAAGTACACATTTTAGATTATCTTAAGATAAAAATTAAGAGTTTGTTTACCAACAGATTTTTAAAAAAAAAAAAAAAGTTGTTTAAAATTACATGATTGCAAATATAAATAAAACAACAGCATAATAGTTTTTCTCTCATGTAAGAAACCGCATTATTTGAATCTGGCTTAAGGTAATATTAATAACAATTTCCTCAATTGTACATTAAACACAGGAATCACATCTATATGCTTATGAATGATTACTGTCATTGCAATGTCTGAATTTTATAATGTATGAGAAATCATATTTTAATCTCTGGATGTTTCTCCAGTTGAAATAATAATTCTGTAATTAGAATTTTTATTGAAATTATTCCTAAACTTACAGCTCATTAAAATTTTTATTCATATTTTTTTTTAGAAAAGTGTATGTATTGATATTAGAAAATTTCTAAGCAAATCAAATTCAAAATTTGCTTTAAACAAGAACATACATTTATACTAATCATTGTTTTTTGTTTCTTTTTAGCTTTTAACTGTACCTGTCAAACATTGTTCAGATGCTTATGGAATTGTTTTACAACAGGGTTCTGATTGGAAAATTACATATTCTGGTGACACAGCTCCATGTCAAACATTAATTGATGCAGGTAATTGAACTATTTTTATTCTTTGGTAAAATATTCGTTTTATTTATGGTGTTTTTCATTTTTTAAATATGCATAATAGACTTTTAACTAATGTAATATATAGTCAAGAGAATTGTGTATCAGAAAAATAAATCAATTATTAAATTTTTTTATAAAATCATAAATTATGCAGTGTAAAACTATTTTTAAAAGAGAAATACCTTGTATATAAACATACTTCATTGTGTATTGCTGTCATAATTTATTTAACTAATTGACTAACTTTATTTAATGAACTGCTTTTTCATATTAAATAATTTTTAAGGTAAAGATTCCACTTTGCTTATTCATGAAGCATCTATAGAAGACAATCTACTAAGTGAAGCTACACAAAAGTTACACAGGTAAAAATATATAATTTATCTTTTGAAACCATCTTTGTATTAATAATATTATGAACTGAAACAAATTTAATTACAGCAAATTCAATAAATTTTTCTTCATATTATAAAATAACAAGTGGAAGTTTTACAGCTCTTGTGATCAATCGAGATTCAGATTGAAAAAAATTTATTAACGAAGACAATAATTAGTCATATTTATGGTTTTATAGGTCTCTTATGATGTGATAAGCTTATTTACTTTTAAATATTAATTCCAGAGTTATCAAGAAAAAAATCATTCAAAATTATTATATTGCAATATAAATGCATTTAGAGAATTTCATATAATTTTTAAAGTTTTTTTTTTTTTTTTGTCCTCTGAGTCATCCTCAAAATTCCAGGGATTCTTATCTCTTGGGTTTTGGCAGTATTATTTAACTATAGAACGGACACGAACCCAAAGCTAGTTGTAAAATAATTATTTTCACCGCAACATTTTCTAGTTATGATTATAAATATTGATATGATTTACTAGTTTGTAAATCATTTTGGCCATTAAGAATATAATATATTATATTAATTTCTATTTTTTTCATATCATAGTCAAAAGAAATAAAGAAGAGAATCCCTCCTTTAATAAAAACTTGTAAAGATGTTCTTTTATAATTTGACACAATTTATTTATGAAATGTCCCATATTTCCCTGTGCTGACTACCAACAAGCTTGGTATATAGCCTTTATTAATCTAGAAAAAAAAAACTTTTTAATTATAAAATAAAATATGAATGCATGCAAATAATGTTAATTATTTAGAAATTGGTATTTCATATTCTAACACACACAAATATTTTGTACAAAAGTTAAAAATTTATTTTAATCTTTTTATATAGTACTCCAGCTCAAGTAATAGATGTTGCAGAACAGATGAATGCTCAACATGTCATTATGACTCATTTTAGCAAACGTTATTTAGCAGGACCCTCTTTTGAAGAAGGGCATCGTATGAATGTAGGATATTCATTTGATTTTATGAAGGTAAAAACTTTTGACAGACATTATATGTAATGCAAACAGAAAATTTACAATTCATTCAAATAGCTGAATCCTAAGCCGTTATAGTTAAATGTTTTCCAACAGAATATAACTTATTATTACATATGTTTATTCTTAATTTCTACAGGTTCGTTTGAATGAGCTGCCTGTGTTACCACTATTTGTACCAGCTTTGAAGTGTTTATTTCAAGAAAACCTGGAGAGTTTTTCTGAAATCTCATCAACTTTGGCAAATACTGAAAATATTTTTGAAGACTTTTGCGAGCAGCTAAAAATAATTAGCAGTTTTTACATTGTATATATGTGTATAATGAAATACAAGATTTTCCTTTTACAGAACTTGAACACTTTTAAGTTTATTGCCTTTCAGTTGTGATTTTTTTAATCAAAAAGTTTGACAGTAGTTTGTAAGTAATATCTCTCCAATTTTTGATGAAACAAAATGTCTAAACTTTTCTGGTTAAAAATCTCATTTTGATCATTAACTTAAAAATTAAAAGCTGTTTTCACAAACCCAGGTCTATCCATCCAAGTTTTATATTAAATGACAAAAGAAAACTTTTCTTCTGCAAAAGTTGAAATATGAGGTTGAATATCGGTTGCATCCGATTTAACACATTTCCATTTATTGATTATTAAATTAAGTCAAGAAAAAAAATATATATTCTGTAGCATATATATTTAAGAGATGAAATTCCATTAAATTGATTATAGGTATTTTGAATGCTACGGTTTGTTTTAATTGTTGGATATGCATAGTCTTCATGTTCGTAATAATAATTTGTAAAAACTGCAAAGAACAGTTATACAATATTTTTTCTGCTGTTTAAAATGAGTCATTGCTAAATTTTTAAAAGCTGATATTATTAGACAAAACAGTTTTGAGATGAGTTTTAGATTTAAATCTTATATAAAAAATAATTAAATATAAAATAATATAAAAAAATAACTTACAAAATTTTAAATTCATTTATTTTTAATAAATAAATATATAAATGCAATAAAAAAATATTTTTCCACCACAATGCAGTGTGCAGAAATAAGTACATCTCTTGGAAGTGAAATATTTGTAACAGATCATAAATATATCAATAAAATAAAAATATCCAAACAATATATAATAGAAAACATTTCTTTCAAACTTAACATAGTACCAAAAGTAGTTGTGCAATTGAACATTTTTTTTTTTTTTTTTTTGTTTGTTTGTTTGTTAAGACAATGGTAAAACATCAACCCATAACAAAATTTGATTATAAACCAATGTTAAAATAACAAATCAGTGCTTGAAAACATTTATGCATCCTCAATCCCATTATCAATATTTTTCCTCTGGCCTGTATTACATTTACTTAAAAGTGTATCAACACTTAAACTTTCGGGAACTTCATTTATTTCAGAACCATCTGCACCTAAAAATACATTCAAAAAGTTGCATCATTAAAAACTTCATGCTAGTTTTTAATTTATTTATTTATATAAAAGCCATTTTTATTTATAAAATTAGTTAACATAATTATGAGGAATTCTTGGTTTATTTTAGGTTACCATTTGAAAATTTTATTTTACTTATTAACAAGTTCTGCTTAAATTACTGCAAATAAAATTTTTAAAATCTTTGAGAGTTATTCATTATGGCATTTAATTTAATGATGTAAAAATTAAAGGAACTTTTCAGAACTAAATATAGTTCATTTGAAGATTTAAAAAAAATCAAATTTTTTTTTTTTTTTGTAATATATGCATCTTAAATTTTATTTTGAGTTTTTTGATTACTGCAAAAATTAAGATATTTTAATTCTACCAATAAAAAAAAAGTAGCATAAATGGATAATTTTAACAACAAAGCCTTATTACAAATCTTTGAGCGATATTCATTACAATTTTTTCCTACATTAACCTTAGTGTAATTTAATGGCCATGCATAAGCTGTATATAATGAATAAGATTGATAAGTGTCAAATCGGAATGTTATTTTTTTTTTAGAAAGAAATTGCATAATTAAATCTTAAAAATGGAATCATCGAGCAAAGCAATAATTTTAAAAATTGTGCATTAGATTTAAAAGATCTAAGCTTTCTAAATAATAGAAAGACATAGTACTTGACTATGAAGGATGCATAAACATTTATGATTATGCACTTCCTACAATGCAGTAATTTTCACAACAGATTTTATTTCTTTAAGTTTGACTTGGTCACATGTCAGATATGAAGATTTGTTCGGGCCTATTTTGAAAAATAAAACAAAAATTAGGCTGAGAACAGAATTCTAATAAAGATTCAATTTTAAAGGGAAATTTTGTGAATAAAAATGTTACACGATAAATCAGAGATTGTAAATTGTTATTGTTTTTTTTTAATTTCTAGATTGATGGAAAACTGTACTTACCAAAATATAAAGATCAATTTACTAAAAAAAAAAAAAATTAAGAAAAAAGAAACTTAGAACTATAAACTGAAATTCAGACACATCAATATCTTTATATATTAAATAGCATAGCACCTGTAATAGCTTGTATATTTATAGTTGCAGAAAAAAATTAAATACGAATATTTCATTTATATTACTTAATTTAAAAACTATCGCTTATAAAAAAGATCATAACTTTCAGCTTATTAGTTTTTTGTCGTTATGGCAGGGCACCTTAAATTATTTTATTTCTCTTGTATCAGGAAAAAGTAATATTTGATGGGTACATTTTGCTTATGGGGTAATTTGGAAAAGTCAAAAATTAATTTATTTGCAAAAAAAAAGATGTAGAAACGCCAGGTTGCCATACACTAATTTTAATGTAAAAACCTTTGTTTTTCATATTTGATGATTTAAAAATCAGGTACTTTAGATGACTAATTATAAATTGTTTAATATAAATTTTTAAAAATACATCTTATAAAAAAATTATTTTAATCAACACTGTATATTTATTAAATATCGTATAACTTTAATATTTGTCAAACACATAGTTTTTTATTTTTTAAACTAAATGCTAATAGAATTAATACAATCCACAAACTATGATCATTAACAAAAAAAAAGATACCTAATTTAAATATATTAATTACAACTGGTAGTGATAACTTATTTAACCAATTCCTGAGAATACATAATATCAATTATATATTTCCCAGATTAATAAATAAAGAATAACTTACAGGTATTACTAACAGAGGAATTTAAAAGAGTATGTTTGAATTCATCTTCCTGCATACACAATTTCACTGAATCTTCTAGACACATTAAAGTCTTCATGGCTGAAGGCTGAAAAATTGCAAAATAATTTTTCAAATCATTCTACTGTACATAAAAACAGAACTAAATTTTTAAAAAAAATGTTAAATTATTACCTCATTCACTTGAAGAATAACTTGTGCATTGTCTTGCTTTATTCCCTTTATCATATTTTTAATCCCCTAAATAATAAGATATTTCATTTAGTGTTTAAATGCTAAAGATAGAATTATTATATTATTGTAATATAGTGAATTAAAATTTATTACCATTGCTGTAGTATAATCAATTTCTTTGAGATTGTCACCATGAATTATCACAGTACATTCTGAAGTATTGGGTTGACCTACACAATTAAATTTAAAAGCAATTAAAACAAAGAATAAAAAATTCCCTTCAATGGAAAAAAAAAAAAAAAAACAGTTCACTTACTATATAAGGCTTTAGACACTACTCCTTTAAAATGATCAGACGAAGGAAAATATATACTGCTTTCAGGTGTGATATGAATAAACGTAAGCCCATTTTCATCCTATGCAAAATGAATATCATTTTAGAGAAAATTTATCAATGCATTTATAATGCGGCCACTGATCACATGGAAAATTGGCAAGGGTGCAAAATCAGACAAATTCAAAATAGAGCAAAGGGGGAATATCACATTGGTTTGGTTTGTCGGTTAAGCCATTTGTGCATACTTTGGGCTAAACGCACAAGGACCTTAAATTTAATGTGTTGTCACATAGGAGGGATTTTAATTGCACTAAAAAAATTTTTTTTTTTATCATTCAATGGTTATTCTTACATTATACATTTTAAATGTGAGAAAAGTTTTTAGTGAAAAGAACATGTTTACATATGATAAATTAAAATTCCCCAATGATTTTCATTTTTAATAATACATTGTATGCTATTTTACAATTATAACATTAAGAATCAATTTTGTTTTATAAAAACTTATGGCTAAAATAATGTATAAATTTCTCTATTAACAACTTTGGGAAAATTCTTTTTTATGTAATAAACTAAAGAAAAAAACACTGTAAATCTACATTAATTAAATTATTAAAAATGCCATCTATTATATAATGCATTATTATTAATATAAAAATGTATACCAGTACCATTTTAACAGAAACAGTTACATTGGCTTTATTTTGTTTCCATAGTAAAATTGCAAGAGCAACTGCTATACCAAATAAAAGTCCGTACTAAAAAGTAAATAATTAATATAATATTACACAACTGTAAAAAGCATAATATTGCATTTTTAATGTAACTTACAAAGTTGAAAAATCACTTACTTCTAGACCAAATATGAAAGACAGGATAAAAGTTGTAGAAAATGGAATGAGCTCTATTTCTAAATATTAAAAAAAAAATATATAACTGGTAAGTAACTAATAACTGAAATATTAAATAAAATTCATCAGCAATTATAAATTTATAAATGATTATATATTTATACATAAAAATATAAACAGTGCATATAAAAGTTCGTATTTAAGTTTCTTGACAATCAATGGAATAATTAATAAAAATAAAAAATAAATAAATTTTTTTTTTTTTAAAGTTACTGAATAACTTTAAAAAAAATAATTTATTGAATAAAAACTACTTAATGCTTATTTTAATAAATATAAGGTCTGCATTTCAAAAGGAAACAAACCTATGGTTATTTATATAAAACTATATAAAATAAGAAATTAGTAAATATTGTCAAAAGAAAGAAGCAATTGTTAAAGATTTGACACATTATAGTTATATATATCAATTCAGTTATATTATCATAAATATATATTTTTTTTTTTTTTTTTTGTATTTTTAAAATTTCTGGGCCCTATACATGAACAGCACACCGAATGTTGATGAAAAAGGAAAATACCTCCCAGGGGGATTTTAAGGTTGTAACCGCCAGCCAAATTTATGTGCTGTAGGGGGAAAAAATCTGAAGAACTCCCACCAGGCAATTTGACTATTGATCTTAACGTTTTTTCACAGATTGCCAATCGTTTCTGTAGGCAGTCATGTTAAGGTACTCAGCCAAATGATTGTGTAACTTTGCCAAATTGAAAACTTAAATATTAAAAAACTTTATGTATTATCGTCAACAGCTCAAATGAGATAGTAGATAATCTTAAAATGTTAAAAATTCAAATTAGTTATTTAATAGAGCCAATTTTGCAGTAAGAAATGAAGAAATTCATAATATTATTTTAAAATTTCCAAACAAGATTCCTGGAAATGAAAGAATATATAAATTAATCGATTCAATGGTTGATGTAAATGAAAGTGTTAATTTTCCTATCGAACTCTATAATTCGATGCAAATACCATGAATGCCTTTGCGATATTTAACAAAAATAAATTGATTAAAAATTAATATTCATCCAGATTATGAAACAGAACAATAACTACATTGAAACAATTATCAAACAATATTATAAGTGAAAATAATGTCAGGAAAAGATGAATGAAGAATAGTATTTATTCAGAGGATTCCACTTATATCTACCGAATTGCATCAATTCAAAAGACTGCAATTTCTAGTAAGATTAACGTTTAGTATGACTATTAATAAGACGGAAAGACAAACATGAAGATATTATGGTATTAATTTTAAAATCTTGCTTTTTTCATAGTCAGTTATATACAGTTTGCTCTAAAGTTGGGAAACTCAAAGTATTTATATATCGACTCACTAAATAATAAGAAAACAAATGTAGTAAATAAGTATTTTAATAGTTTTAATAGAGTAAGTTAAATATGAATTAAAATGAAAACAAAATTAAATAATAATAAAAATAATAAAAAGAGGAGTCTTTTTTACTAAATTAAATACAACTGTATTGAGAATATGATGATTTAGTTTAACTTGCTAATTTCTATAATTAAAGGGAAATTCTTTCAATTTACATTTGATAGGAGCTGGATGGATGGCTTTGTCTGAGAGGAGTGCAGGTAACTTTAACTAGAATTTTATTAAAAAGTATCTTCATTGAAGCAAAAAAATTCATAGAACAATTTTTAAGATATTAAGCTGATTTTTTTGAATAGTACATTTTTAGAGTATTTATTGTTTAATAATTTACTAATTAAATTTTAATAATATTTTAATTTAATTTACTGTACGATTTTAAAATTTAGAATTTCTTCTGAAATCCTCTGGAACTAAAGAAAATACAAAAAATTGTAGCAATAAAAATAAATGAATGAATTGTAAAAAAAAAATTAATAAAATAATCTTACTGTTCGTTTTCCACATTTCGGGTATTTCTTCAAAATGAATCATAAATATCACAGCAGAAAAAATTATTGCAGAAAGACATGATTTAGGAATATAATGAAATAAAGGAGCAATCACACACAATGCAAGTAATACAAAACTCCCTAAACATTAAAAAAAAGGAAAAGGATTTAATACAGTGAAATATAAATTATGTTTTGAAATGACATCTTTACGATAAAACTTCTAAAAATTTCATACCTGAGAATATTCCTCCTAATGGTGTCCTGACACCACTAGTGTTATTTATCACAGATCTGAAATATATAATTTAAATACTTAAATTTAAGCATCCATGAATTATTAAAAATAATTCTTATATAAAAAACTGAAACCATAAAATTGTATTTAAAATTAAATAGTACAAAGCAATTAAACTAAAAGTTAATTTTCAATTACCTAGAAAAACTCCCAGTAACAGGGTATGAAGACACAAAGGATCCCATCATATTTCCCATTCCTAGAATCAATTAAATTAAATTTTTATATAGGTATTAAAAATTATATTAACAAATGAAAGAATGCAGCCTTTATTAGTAATTTAACAATTTAAACATTTGAACATTAGTAATTTTATTATTTTAATTAATCTTTTTGTAATTTTATTATTTCATTAGTATTTTTAACATTTGACATTATAAAAAACAAATATAGTATAAAATATTTTTCGTTATAATTAAAATCTTTTCATATATTTTTTTAAAAGTTAATTATTACGTTGCAAAAAAATTTCTTTTAATTCAATGCAACACAGAAGGAAACTGATCGATATGAAAGAGTTAGAAGTTCAATAAACAAAGACAAATTTACCCAAGGCAATCATTTCGCTGGTTGCATGCAGTTTCTTACCCTTGGCTGAAAAAAAGGTTAAATAAATTATTAAAAACATCAAGAAATAAAAAAAAAAGAATCAAAATTGAAACTTATATAATTTAAAACAAAATTTTCTAGCTAAATATCATGAACAGTTACAAAAAATTCAATGAAAAATTTTTGACTTACTGAATGTTTTTGCTATTGCAATTGCTTCTAGTAGAGATATAAAAGGAATCACTAAAACACCAGAACCAAGATCCTACAATAAAATTTAAAGAAAAATTAGTAAGTTAATTATAACCTCTAAAAACATTAATTACATCACATAATAATCATATAAGTATTATATTGATGCTAAAAAATGTGGAGTATTAAATTATGAATGTAAATGATATTTTAATATAAAGACACTTAAATAAAAATTCATTTCCAACACACAAAACATTACTGTTAAACTTTCAAAAATAAAGATAATAACTTCCTTAATGGAAAAAAATTATATTTTTTATTAAAAATAATTTTAGAAGAAAAATGTAATATATAGATTGAAAGACAAATAAAATTCTTCAATATATGCAAACAAAAATTATTTTCATTAAAGTACAATATAACAATCTTCAATTAAATATATTGTTATGCTAGTGTTTATTCTCAATATTATTTCTTCAGCTTGCAAATTTTGGCAAGTCTAAAAATACTGTTTATTGATTAAAATTTGTTTAATTGATTACAATGCAATTTTACAAGGATTTTAAAAGATCTTGCGAGATTCATATAGAAAATTTTTGTATATCATATATGGTAGGGATGATCCTTAAAATACACCTTTTGAAATTTTAATGGGACATCCTTCCATATTATTTTATATGGCCTAAAAAAAGACTTAAATAAAAAATTTCAGATTTTAATAGTGGGTCACTGCCAAGTTTTCAGGTTTTGAAAACTTAAAGAAATTTCCCAAAATTTGAATACATTTCACATCAAACTGGCAATATTGAACAAGTGAACTGAACATTTGAACATAGGAGAATACACTTTTTCTTTTCCCTCTTCTCTCTAGTACAATTTCAACTCACAGTCAGCTTTCAAACTAAGGTAGAAGTGTTATGAATTGATGCTGACATCGAATTTTGAACTTGTCTCAAGTAGATCATTTGAAGTCAGCTATTGTATTGGGCATTATGCTACAGAGTACTAGTCTCTTTACTCCCATGCTTGACTTAGGCTTAGTCAAATTATTAAATTATTATATTAGTGAAAATAGCATTGCCAAAGTGATTAATAATTTAATTCATAATACTAATGGCATCAAATAGTAAACTATCCATTTTAAATAAGAAAGTTTACAAACATTTGGCTTATTGGTCAAATATCTAACAAAATTGTCATCTGCATTTTTTTTTTTTCCCCAATTCAGAAATGAAATAAATTTAAATATTTGAAAATTCATTCCTTCTAAATTAAAAAGAAAAAGTATGTCGAGATAAAATTTAAAGAGTTTTAAAAAAATGGCAAAAGCATAAAACAGAAATAAAGCCAAATGGTGAGAAGGTTTAAAATAGAAGAGTGCAGAATAGCTCTACAAGATCTGTTTGATATTACTCAGTGAATTCCCTTAATATGATAAAAATTCAAGAATTTTTACTTTCTCAAAAGACAAAAAGGATAAAATGGAAAATGCAGATAAATTTTTAGAGACAAAGCAAGTCTATAGAAAAAATGGCTTCTTTTGATAAAAGGAAACATGAGAAAAATGAATGGTTGTTATTTGAACAAATTCTTTCAAATGGATAAGATAAAAAGTACTTTATTTGAGAGTGAAACATGTTGTTAAAAAAAAAAAAAAAAGAGGTATGAAGAATATTTTATAAAATAATATTGCTGCAAGCCTCAATGCAGTAAAGTTAAGTGATACAAAAGCAACCATTGTTTTGGCAGCATTTAAAATAATCCTCCAACTTTAAAAATAAAACTCAAGATTTAAAAAACGAATTCTCATTCGATATTCTTTTTTATTACTCACTAAAACTGAAAAATTTTGGAAGACATTAAGTTCAGAAACTGTTGATTGACTACTAATCAGTGTTTCAGGATTACTTCCAAAATCAAAACTTCATTGATAAACGAGAGAGGCAATAGCTATTGCTATTTTGGAAACACTATAATCCCGAGGAGTTATTGATCAAATAAAATATTAAAGTTTGGATGCAACTTTAAACAAAACAGGGTTATGAAACTTTAATATGACCTTATTGAGCAATATTTGGAAAAAATACTTTGGATAGCTTACTCTCATTATGTCCACAAACTCATGCTTGAGGCAGTTGTTAAATTAATTGGAGTTTCAACAGAATCTGGCTTACTCATGTTAAAACAATTTAAAAATTTATGAAAACAGTACATCAAATATCATCAAGTTTGCAAAATATCAATTTGGAGTTCCATGCTCAAAGAGAGCTTTCAGAGCTTACAATATTTCTTGGGGAAATTCACAAAAGAAGACTACACTTTAGAGCTCAAAGGGAATTTGTCTACATCATGCTCAATGGATGAGAAAGACAATTAACTCACTCAAAATTATACTTATTTAATGATTAAATTTAAACTCTCCAAACAAGAAGAACCTGAAATTCTAATGTTTGCTGTTTGTTGTTAAATATATGAAGAGCATGAATGTTTCATTAATGAAATTTCAAAGTATACAACAAACAAGTTTATTAGACATTTGTGGCAGGAGTCTGAGGATTTTTTTGTCCTTGTATTCTTAACAACTAATGTTTCTCAAGATACAAAAAGAAAAATGGTGAATGATTTAAGAATGGAAGAAAATGATGAATCTTTAGAACCAACCTGAGTCCATCTGAATGTTTTTTAAAAGATTCAAGATTTTATATCCACCATTACAATGTAATTTTTTTAAATCTTGGATATACTATCAGAATTTTGTCAAAAGATGTTACAGAAAAAGAGAAGGCAATTTTTTCAACTATTTTAACTATCAACTCATCAACAATTTTACTTTTAAAAAAAAGTAAAATAGTTGATTCATTCAGATTTGTAAATGATGCAGTAGAATGCAGAATGACATTGACTGATGAGTAGAACAGATATTATACAAATTACTACTTTTTATTAGTAAAGCAATTTAAAAGCAAATAACTGGACTCTAAAAATTTACTTCTATGACTTAAATAAAAAATAATTCTATTTCAACTTTATGGGTTTCTTTAACAAGTAGCAAATCAAAAGTCTTTTAAATTGTAATGAAATAGTTAATGAAGAAAGTTTAAGTTAGATCATTATGATGATATTTTTATTTTCCTGAAATTTAAACATTTTCAGCTGTTGTAACAGCACCTAAAACTTGGGACTTAAAAATAAATCTGAAAAAATTGCACTAATTCTTTTTATAAAGTAGATTAAAATGGCAGGATGTCCCATAAAAATTTTTTTTGTCATAAGAACCACCCTAATATACAGTTAAAAACTTTTAATAGTGTTCCTTAAAAAAGAATTTCTGACTATTTTTATATAAAAATTTAAAAATAAAACATTCTAATAAAAAACACTCAAGAGTTTTTTTTTTTTTTTTTTATGTAATTAAAAAACTTTTTAAAAACATTAATTTTGAAAAAGTAACACTTAAATACCTTAAAAACTACTCCATAACCCTTATAAATTGTAGAATTAGAAACAGGATCAAAGTACTGGAAGGAAAATTGTGGAAATTTAAATGGAGGGATCCCAGCATCTACATGCTGAGTGAGAGAAAAGAAATTCTTTTCAAAAGCTAAACATGCAGAAGCAAAACCAGAACAAAGGATCACCAACAAAGCATTACGAGCTGTAAAGAAAATAAACATAATACAGAGAACATGTATAATTACTACATTATATATATTTCCAAAAAGTAAGGGAAAATCAGAAAAATTATAATTGTGAAATTTATATTGTTTAAAAATGCAAAAAATATTAATCAAACAGTCATAAAACAGGTAAAAACAAAGAGCAATAGACTTACTTTCTGTCATGAAAATATATACAAAATGGAAACAGAAGAAAACATTTGAGAACAGAACAAACATCTGAAAACATTTAAATATAAGGTTAACTTCAATACGAAGTTTTATCACTTCTATATAGGCTATATAGGCACAGCAAATTTTTAAAGTTATTTAGACCATTTACACATTTTTTACAATTATATAGGCATGACAATAATGTTCCACAAATAAAATGATGTTTTTTTTAAAGTTGGTTGTAAAGTCAATTGTTGTGTCAAAAAGGTTCAACAATCCTAAAAAGTGTTGTTGGAGATAGTATGAGAGCAATATATCACCCAAGAACAATCAAGCTCTAGTCCAGATAACATGCTGACCAATCTATATATAAGAATATTTCTATATAACTGAGAAGTAATGTTGCTTCTTGGGAAGATATATATGTCAAGGCAATCGCTCAGAGATGTACCTATACTCCCACTTTCACACTGGACCCACTAAATCCATCTCATTCATGAATATGATGAGATAATAGTAGATTCTCAGCTTCTGACAGACCAACAATTGTTTGAGACTCTGCAAACAAAATCTGGACTCGCTTGTAAAGAATACAGATTTCCATTAACTAGCATTCTAATGTTTACCAATGAGGAAAGCACAACCAATTAAACCTTTCACTTTTGATTGTACAGTTGAAGAGATATACACAATGTTGGACATCTTGCTCATAGCCTTTTTAAAATCTGAATGTAACTGATCTAAGGAGAAGCAGCATTTCTGCACTTGCTAGCAGTTAGATGCAAATAGAGAACATCTGCTGAAATAAATAAGTCTAGGACTTCTTTAGTTTCACATTCTAGAAGCTAATTCTGTTCATAAAAATGCAATCTACAGAAGGGCTCATACTGAAGGTGGTTCTCGCTCTCTTCTTATCGCCCATTGCCTCACTTGTAATTTTTTAAATAAATGACATTGAGTACTAGCTAAAAGCATGATCATCTCGAAATTTCATTATGCTATTTCACTCTTCATTCCCTTTAGGCAGTTTTTTGTCCACTTGTCCAATGACATTAAATACCAAAAGTATACTAACTTGTTGATATTACTATGTAGTATTACTTTTTACACATACTGCATAATATTTATAAAAATTTACTAATACTATATTTAATTATAATCTTTCCTTAATTTTCAGAAACCAGTAATTTATGTAATTACTTACCAGTAGCTAAGGACCACCACAGACCATGTAATGTTTTGCAGCTTTCTATGTAAGAACAGCATGTACACTTCTGATCTTTAAATTTCTACAATTAAAAAATATATATATATATCTGCAAAATTAATTGACTGAACAAAAAAATTTTATAAATGTCATTGTTTGCGCCTGAGCACGTGGATACCCTTAGCGCAGAAAGTGTGCACAGAACCCCTAGCAGTGAAAAAAAGTTTGTGTTAGTGTTGTGCATGAATGGAAAGAGTGAAATAGTATGGCTATGAGTGGCTATGGCTAATAGTAAATGCATTTATTTAATTTACATTGTGTATGATTATTTGGATAAGTGAGTCCCAAATATACAGTCCACTGTATGCTATAGTATGAGGACAATCATACTAAAAATTATTTTTCTTTAAAATTGTTTAGCCCTGTTTATTAAAGATACTGTGCTTTCCTCATACATAAAATGCAAATTTATTTTTGAAAAACTAATGCTGGCATATTTTTTTTAAAAATTTTTTAATTAACTAATGAAGGCTAAAGATTTAAATTAAAACGTAATAAATTATACTGTATCCCTCATTTTTTTTTTTAAATATTATATTATAATAATTAATTGTATTAATTTTAAAATTTTTGTTAATTATAAATTTATAATTGAATAAAATTATGCTGAAGAAATACAAATCAGTTTATTCATAAAAAATATAAGACTTTTACTGCACTTAATAAAGTGAATTTACAAAATGTACAAAATGAAATGCAACATTCTGTAAAAATAGGAATCCAACTGAAAATGAGCCTGTTATACGTGTAAATGGTCTAACAACAGCCACGTTATACATGATTATCTAAAATAATAAATTAACTAACAAGTATATCCATATAAATTTTATTTAAACATTTTAAGGATTGCTAAAAATTTTTAAACTTATTTTGGTATATTTTTATATATTGTTTATTTTTATTTTTCAATAGTTAATTTCTAGCCATGTCTTCTGAATGAATTATTGCAATTGGTGATGTAGCCTTACTTCATTAAAAGGATCAAAATTACATTGTTGTACATAATATTTAGTTTTCATAAAAACAGATTTTAAGACACCAAGGAATTGGCTAGGATTTTTATTGCAGGCATTGAAAAATTTCCATTCAGTATTGAATGTTTACATAATACAAAAAGGAAAAGTATAGTATGAAAATAAATTCATATACATATTCTTTCTTAATCTTTAAAACTGAATGTAGATCTATTTCACATTTAAAAAAAAAAAAAGTAATAAATAAATGAAATTATTAATACAAAACATTTTAGTTCAGTTAATAAAAAAGCAATCTTGTGCTATCTTTTTTTTATAAAAATCCTGTAAATATGAATTAAAATATTTTAAAACCCTAATATGTTTATACAAAGACCCAATATTATTATTCATAATACATTGACAGAAATTTTTCAAACTGGTAAAAAATAATAAGTGAATTATTCATAGTGAAAGTTTTAAATACTTGGAAGTTAAACCACATTAAAAAGAATCCAACTTTTTAATTAATGAATATATTTAATTTACTTTGTATTTAAAAATATTTATAGCAAAAAATTAAAAATTTAATTAACTATATTGCAACATTAAAATAATTGCATACACGACTATATGAAAAATAGATACTTACTCTCAAAAGCAACAGAAAAATTATGGAAGAAATCCCCATACCCAAGTCATATAAACTGGAAAAAATACAGAAAATAATCAAAAAATATTTTTTTAAATAAACAACTAGAAACATAATATAATAATTTTAATAAATAGAAAAATGGCTAACAATAAATTTAACATGCTTAACTTAATTTGTTGTGTTAAATCTGATGACAAATTTGATGATTAATATAATAAAATTGCTTTTTTATTTTAAAAGAAAATGTTAATTTCTTTAAAATCAACAATGATATCTATTTAAAAATAGAAAACTTGATTTATAAAAGCTTTACAGATAATTTCAAGGATGAAAGAGTCTTTTAATTAATAGTACTATACTTTTAATATACACATTTATATTCATTTTTAGAATAAATACAAAATTTAACATACATTATTGAAGCAGTTAAATAACAGTGTTTCATTAGCTATTTCACAATATTTAAATATATTTTATGAACAATTTTTCAAATGATACATATATTAGCATAATTTTTAATAAGCTTTATAATATTCTTTCAACTATTTTAAAGGATTCAAAAATATTTCTTTAAAAAAAACTGAATAACTCAAATAGCTATACAAAACATTTTATGTATACAAAATATTTTATTATCGAAATAAATATATTAACAACAGAAAATAAAACAATGTAAAATGCTTACTTTGTATGACTAATATTGTGAAAAAAGTCATAAACTGTATTTAAATATCCTTCAGATTTAAAGTTAAGCCCGAAAATTCCCTAAAAAAAAAGAAAAGTACTAAATTGTATTTTAAAAGATAAAAGAAAGATTTAAAATAATAGACATTTTGGGAATAATATAAGAATTAATCTTGTAATACTTCTAATATTGAGGTGGGTATAAATTTAACAAGAAAATTTATTGATACTCTACACAAAAGATCTGATGACTGGCATAGGTTCTTCTCACAAGTTCACAATTATCCAAGTAAATTTATACATTATAGAATATAGAATTATGTAAATACAAAAATATGTAGTTAATTAACTATTACTATTAAAATAATAGTTGGTATATATGACAATAAAACAGTGCTGGCAATTTAACATTTAGCAAAATTTGTATAAAAACTTAAACTTTAAACAACTTATTCAAAGACAAAATTGTATTGTCTTTGAATAAAACTCAATGTAAATTTTTTTTTAAATGTGCTTTGTAACTATTTTTCTATATTAAAATTCTTATCAGGTTAAATAAAAAATTCTTGACTTTTTTTTTTTTTGTTGTTGTTGTAATCCATGTTAATATTTTTTTTTTCTAAAATACATATTTTTATTAAATAACAGTTTTAAAATTATATCTTTACAATAATTTAACATTAATTGATGATTATATGAGTAAAATTTTAAGCATTAATATAATAAAACTGATACAGTTAAAGGAAAATCTAAATAGTAAAAATTAGAAAGTAAAACTTATATGAAAATAATAAATAGCTTACTATAGAAAATAAAAATGTGCTTACATGAACAAATTTTACTTAACATATTTAATATTTTACATAATTTACTCCATGCCACATATTGACTTTATATTCAAAAGTTATTAACAGCTATATAATTTTGTGAATTTTCTCTTTATTTTGAATTAGTATACTTAAATCCATTATATGTAATATTACTCGGGAATATTTCACTTTCATGCAAAGAAACTCTGTAACAATAAGAAAAATTGAAAGTAAAAGTATTTAATTCCAGAAAACTCAAATTTAACATTTATATAACATGAAGATGTAATCAATAAATTCAAAAATTTTATCATTGCACAGATTAAGATACAGAAATAATAGTTAACATATCAATAAACTATTTTAAATTCTTAATAGCACAATTATCAAGTTTTTAATATATAATAAAACAAATAAATTATGTATTTTATACTTAAAAAAAAAGGATCAATAACATTTTTAATAGGAAAAAAAAATCATGTTAAGAAAAAAAGCTTTTATTTAATATGTTAATTTATTTAGTTTAATATATTTTATAAATCTTTATAAATGCATGAGTTGATTATTTAGATTTTATCTTTGATTATTCAACATTAAAATTAGGTTTTTCTTAATTTAATATGAAATAAATTTTTATTTAACTAATTTTATAAACTTTGTTTCAGTTTAAGCAATTTACTACATAATCTTAAATCTCGCATAAATTTTATCTTTAAATGCATAGCTTGTTATACATTAAAAAAATTTTGAATTGAAGAGATAATTTATAATTAATTTAAAACACAATTTATGAAAAATTAAAATATTTAATAATGTAAAAAAAAAATTAAAAATTTTATGGATTTTAACCAAATTAAAAATTAGGCTATAAAAACTTATAATGAATCATTTATTAACACATACATAATTTTAATTAAAACCTTTAAAATATATAATTGTAAAAAAATAGTTTAGATTTTACTTAGTTTAATATATATATATATATATTATATAGCTTTTAAAAAAATAATTAAAATTCATATTTTACATGAAGGAATTTAAAAAAAAAACACAGTTAAATAACAATTCATATTTAAAAAATGTTACTTTAAAACAAGTTCTAAAACATTCTGTTGTATATATTTTTGATAAAAAAATCTTACTTTTAATTGCATAGTAGCAGTAATTATTGCTGCAGCAGAAGTAAAACCACTCAAAACAGGTGCAGATATAAAATCCATCAAAATACCTAAAAACAAATTTTAAATGAAAAAATAAAAATACTAACTCAAATACATATGAAATCAAATATTTAACTGAGAATTGTAAAATGGGAAAAGAATAAATATGCATACCTAAATTAAATATGCCAAGTAATAGCTGAAAACACCCACTAAGAAAAGCAAGAAGGGCAGCATAAGCTGGTCCACCGATTTCAATATATGAAGCTGTCATTAAAGCCATTACTGATGTTGGACCTATTACTAAATCTTTACAAGTGCCAAATATTGCATACATAAAACTTCCCATAAACGCAGTGTATAAACCATACTAAAACAAAATGAGAAAATAAATCAACATAAAAAACATGAGCCTTATTGTTTCACATAAAGAAAAAGTAAAATAGCAAGTTGAAAAGGAAGAAAAATTTGACATAATATACACACAAATTGCAAAATAGAATTTTCTTGAAAAATTCAATACATATTTACATAAAAAACAATTTAAATTTATATGGAAAAATTATACTAGACAAAAATATTTATATTGCCTTACATGAAACATTTTTATACTATTATGTTTAAAAAATTATCTTTAATGCTATTGCATCTGAACAAAAAAAAAAAAATTACAGAACCATTTTTATTGCAATACAAAAATGCATTTATGAATAAATAAAAGTGTATACAAAATAAACAGCAGTATAAAAAGATTTAAATCATAAGTTATTTATAAATAATGACCTTTATATGTATACTATGGATAAAGTAGAGTGACTAATAGAGTAATGTACTACATACAACATGGTATATCAAAAGTTTAGCTTAATTTTTAAGAAGAATCTTAAATGATTCAACATTATAGTTTTATATTTTGACATTTAATAATAAAATATTAAAAATCTCATTTTTAATACAGAAAAAAAAAAAGACTTCAGAGTCGAATTATACTTCTAATTCATAGTATGAAAAAAAAAAAATTTAAATATTGTATTGAACAGTTAATGAATGTTGTAATGCATATCAATTAGCATATAAAATATAGTTTTAAATAAATATACCATATTTTATATTAAACTTTCCTAAGGAGATTAAGACATGGATTTGTTAATCTCATAAGAAAAACATAAGTACTTTTGTGTTAGCCGAGCACACTATCAATAGCCAAATATTACTAAATATAGAATTTTTTTAATTCTTTAGTTTTATATTATATTTAGTTTAGTTTATATCTTTTAGTTTATTTGTTTTATTTAATTCTTTAGTTTTTAGTTTATACGATTTGAAAAAATTTCATATGAGTTATTTCCTTTATTAATATTGTGTTTTGAAATTATTTATATTACTGGTTTGTTGTGTTGCTGATGAAAATGTTGACAAAATTTGCAGAAAGGTACCAAACATACATCAGAAATAATAGAATATAGTAAATAATTAGCACATACAAATAAGAAAAGAAAAATTACTTTAATCTTTTACTTTATATTTTTAGCAATTTGAATGCAACTTTTATGCAAAAATAAAAAAAAGTAGCATAAATGTTTCAAAATTTGTGTCAGAATCCGAGTTTTCTAAAGAGTTCATATAAATTCCCATTCACTCATTGTAATGGCCACATGAATATCATCAACACTTTCTGCACTAGAATTAATTTGCTATTCACATATAAAATCTTTTTTATTTCAGCTTGCATATGGGTTTTGACCTTTGGGTAAATTTGAAGAAAATACACACTTTGATTTATACACAGATTGACATATATTTGGAAATATACAGTAACTCAATTAATACTAATTAATAAGAAAGGAAAATACCTAATATAATTATACAGTTGTTAGGTTCCCAAAGAATGTAAAGTTTTCTAATTTCATGATAAACAAAAAATATATATATATATATAAAAGTTAGATTCCAAGTTAAAACTAAAAGTATTGTTTTAATTAATAACTAAAAAATGTGTTTATCACATCATTAATCAAAATATTATACATCACTTAACACATTTCATTAACTCACTATTAAACAAGGATGCTTTCTCTTTAATAAAAGAGCAACTTTTGAATTTATTTCCAAAGCATTTGAAGTTCTATGCTTTACTCATACCAAAATATCATTGATTAGCCATTTTTGGCTGAAAGATTCCTTCATTTGATTTTATTGTATTAAAACTAAACATTTGTAAACTAGACATTTTACTAATTCAAAGTTCTCAAATTATGTCAGTAAAAGTATCTCCACTTAGAAATATATCTCTAACTGATAATAATCTAAGATAAATCTAGACTTTTCTTTGTGTTCAAAAAAATGTTTAAGATTATCATTTTTCCAATATTATATTCATCTGAATTGCTTTACTCAAATCCAGATGCTATTTAATAAATCAAATTTGCTTCATCTATTCATAATACAGAGATGAGTGCCAAAAATATTTATGTTAGAGAAATTTCATTTGAACCATATAATACGTTAACATGAATTTATGTTATAAATAAATATGCATATTGAATAAAAAGCTTCATATTAATAAAACATATTATAGATTTTGTTATATTATTAATTCTTTAACAATTAACTATGACTAGATAAAATTTATTAATATTAACAAAAAAAAAAAATCCAACTCTTATAGAAATTACACATAAATAAAAATACGAAATATAAATTACACTAAGAAAGCCACATATAATCAGAGATGAAAATTTGATCTCTGATTACATATGGCTTGTTATAGGTTATATATGGTATATACGTATAAAAATTCTGAGGAAAAAATTTGTTACACGAAAATTATTATACCAGTATGAAAATATAAAAAATGGACAGAGAAATGATAATGATGATTATAATTACTAACTATACTGGTAAAATTATTTAACTAAGATAAAAAAAAATTTAACAAAACATAAAAAAAAAAATTCAAACTATTACAAACTACAAAATTTCAAAACTATTCAAACTACAAAATTTAACATAACATAAAAAAGATAACTCATTTTAATTGTCTATTCATAAAGCCAAAGATGATTTGATCTCTAATATTACTTTTTTAACAGATGAGATAATGGAAATTTAAAAATAAATAAATAAATTTTTAAGTAAAAGTAATTTTAATAAAAAAAAAAAAAAAAAGGAAAGTAATTTTAATAAGAAATTTTTTACTTTCTTAAATTTGTTATTACATAACATCTGTGCAATAACCAACTGTTAAGCCATAGTACAAAATCAGTACATTGCAAATTTAAGAAAGATGAATAATAATGTTTTATTAATATTGAAATTATTTGCTTTTGAATAAATTATTTAAATTACCTGAGGTGGTAAATTAGCTAATTGAGCAAGAGCCAAACCTTGAGGAACAACTGTCAAACCTACAGTGAATCCAGCAATAAAGTCACCTTTGAAATCTTCTAAAGTGTATTGTGGAAGCCATGCAAATATAGGAACATATTTCTTCAAGTTTTGTATAAAAGATTCTTTAGAACAGTTCATAATCGAAAGAGTCTATCTTTGTTACTGAATTCTATAAAGCAAAATAAGTATATTTGTAAACATGTTATAAATAATATAATATACATAGGTATGAATTACAAGTTTTTAAACATGCAAGTATTATATTAATTAATAAATAAAATTATAAAAGAGGAACCACAACAAATTTTAATATATGTTTATGCCAAATCCTACCACATTTATAAAAAAAAAAAAGTGAATTAATAAATTGCTACTATATGAGATTTAAAATTGGTAATCAAAACTATTGAAATATTTTTATCCACATTTTTATTTATAACTCAATGTGAATTTGATGTATTTAACTTAAAATGGAAAATAAAAATTACATTGTTTGTTTGTGCATTTAAACCCCATATACAAGTTCTTTTTTTTTTTTTTTTCAATATGATTTTTAATAAGCTTAGATAGATTCACATATTTTGTTTACTTTAAAAATTATTGTTCAAGTCTCTTTTTTGGAACATGACCAAACATCACAAGTGATTTCTTATAATTATTTTAATCAATGAATAGTTTATTAAAAACACAACAGTAAGGAAGGATCATTGCTAATCATACTAAATTCAAATCACACCTGTGTAAAATAAACATCAAGCATTAGAATTATTTATAAAGGAAATCAAAACAAAATCTAAAATTTCTGAGGAAGATATATATATATTTTAAATATATATCTACTTTTGAAAGCATAAAAATAATTTTAATTTAGATGATTAAAAATACTACATCTCGTCATGTACTTTATGTGATGAGAAAAATGGATTCTTGCTCATGATTAATTAAGCAAAATTTAAAATTATAACATTAATTTTGATGTTAGTATCTTATATATAAATTTAAAAATCTTTCAAATATTGAAAATAAAAAAATATTTTCTATATATTTATACAAGATATTATTTTTCTTTCATATTTTTCATTAACATTAAAAATATTAAATTTTAAAATATTTAGAATTATATGCAAAAATGACATTTAATAAAAAAGCATAAGATGTAGACAGTTTAATCTTTATTTAGTTTGAATTAAAAATATTAAAGCAAAATGTAAGAACACATATGGAATTTATGATCAAAATGTCAAACCATAAAAGTTATATAAAATAAAATACGGGTTTATTTTTTTAATTAGAAAACAGATATTTCATATATATTAAATTTAAAAAAGTTTACTAAAACATATTTTTAAACAAATTATTTTCAACTGTAAAATTAATGAAGAAAATTTTAGCATTCACCTTATGTGAATTTTAGAGATTTAAATTAAATTTACCATAATATTCTAACTAAAATTTAATATTAATTTATATTAAATTTTAGGTTAGAATATTATCATGCAATTAATTTATTGCATGATAAACATTTCGTCTTTTTACATTGGTTCTGAGTTTATAATGTTTAAAATTAATTGGACTTTAAACTTTTAAATTTTCAATACAAAAATAGCATTACTAACCTTAGATTAATATAGTAACCAATATTTGTTACAAGAAATATTAACATATAAATTGTTATTTATTAGTTTTAAACTTACAAATAGCGTTCAAAAATTTAAATTCAAAAAGCAAATCATTTTTATTACGAATACTAATATATTTAGAAAACTTTATTAGCGGCAAAATTTACTAACTTTTAATACACTATTTAAAAACCTATACTACACACAACTGGAGCGTTCATTTATTACGAGTTATTAGAGCATCAAATCAAACAAGCAAAAAGCAGACAACTTTGTTGGCTGAGGTGTTAGCAAACTGATAATTATAACTTTTGTCAAAAAGATTATTAAACAATTCTTATTTTAATTTAAATCAATTTTAATTCAATAAGATTTTTAATAATACAAACTAAGAAAAAGAAATGCAATTTAGTTCTTAATCTCCACTAGGCCATATTATTGAACTCAATGGCGTTTGTGATGTTCAGTATCTTGCCCGAGAGTTGGACTACCTCGTGGGAGTTTTCCAAGTTTTCTCCCGTAAGATACGAAATGCGGGGTAGTTCTCCCTAAAAGATCTCATGGAAAGCACTACCCTCCTTCAGCGACAAGGACCCAAGTCAGACTTCTATCTACGGATATTCCATCACAACAGAACTGTCCCTTTCCTCCATCCATGAGTTGACTACTCAATGATTTTCCGTTCGTTCCGCATTGCAGGACACTGAGGATTAGATATGCACACGTTATTGAAAAACATTATTTTTATTTTTATTTTTGTGATAAGAGTTAACTGTAATTATAACTGTACATTTATATTTACAGTTATTAATACAGTTAAATGCAGCTTGCTATGCTTGATATGTGTAAATGAATTACATATTATTGTAAGTAAAAGAATATTATTGAACATTATATATAATTTTTACAATAAAACGCATTTTTTAAAACATTTTTTTTTTTCTGTATTCGATGTAGGCAAAAAGAATATCAATGCTATATAAATAAAGAATTGATATCTGTATTTTAGTTTCAATTCTATATTTGTACTTATTAGAAGGAATAATAATTAATTATTAGTTTATTAAATTGTAGAAGTCACGTTCTATTTGATTTTAAGTACAAAATATAATTAAAAGACTCATTTTTATTTTGACACTATAGAATGAAATAATCTATTATAAATTATGACAAAAACATCATCCAATATTATCTGTTATTTAATCTTTTTTACTCACAAAATATAAATACATTCATGTTTTTATGACATGTATATGTTTATATATCTACCTTGTGTATTTTTCACAGTAACCTATCTAAATGATGGGATACTGTGGAAAGTTCAAAATGAGTGAACGAAATAAAAGTTGAATCGTCATCCTTTTGATTTATACTTTTAATTTAATTCTCCTTTGTACCTAAATTCATTATGGTTATCTGTTCAAATATCATAATCATATAAAATTTTTATCTTAACCTGTGACAGTGGACGTGCAGTCTCACAGACTTCTTAATATGTTCTTCTCGTCACCCCTATTGCATGCTTAGTCCAATTAAATAGATTTTTTATCTAGCTTCCTGTTTTGTGACTTTGAACACAACGCCCTCTTATCATAATATTTTGACATGAGCATCCAGTTGAAATTCCATAGCATCCTTTTTAAGAGCTATCTGTGAGAACTTGTCTCCCTTTCAGGGTTTCAATTTTGGGCTGTTGACACATTAGCTATGAAGTTATATCCTAGGAGATTTATCCATTCATCTCATCTTATGCTGAAGAGTTACAAAAGATTCTAGATGAAGGGACATTTAGTAGAGATGATAATTGTGAAGAAGATTTTGTCTGTTAAACTCAACTGATTATGAAATTTCTTCAGATAATAATGATTTCTATGACTCTGAAACAACTCTAGCATTTTATAACCGAACCAAAGGTGCAATAGATGAAAATTGTCCTTTTCATTCGTGCGACAGGGGAGGACACATTGGCCTATGGTTCTTTTCTGGCAGCTTAGTAGATATGAGGACATCAAACTCGTACAATTTGTTTTCTTTGATGTCCAAACCGTACTATTGTACGAGTTTGGACATCAAAACCAGGCTATTCCCAAAACCATGTTATGACCAGTTAGGTGTTTTGAAAGGATTAAAGAGATATTTCTTCTTACCACTACTACATACAAGAGTTAAAAATCCGAGAATTAATCAAGAATTGAAACTGAGGATAAAACAGATTTTATGAAAAGAAGTGGAATCCCTGAATGGGGAGCAGTGCACAGAAGAAACAAAATTAAAATCAAGGATAACATGTCCACCTAAACAAGGAAAGAAAAACAGTATATTTATGTTTATTTTGCCTAAACCCTGTTTCTTTGGAATGCAAACAAAATCATTTAGCAAATGTGCTAAAAGAAGATGAGAACTTGATTGCTTGCTTCCAGGAAATGTGTGAGATACTGATATTTCAGATAGTGTCAAAAATTTTCTGTAGTATGTTATATGGAATTTTCTCCAATTGAAATGTGTTTTATACATTAAATAAATAAATCACAATAATTAATACATAATAGATCCCTTGTTATTATTAATTTTATAAAATTTAATGCAGCTTATGATTTTTATGAAATCTAAGGCTCTGGTAAAAGTTTCTTTCAAAAGTTTTATTTCACTTTAAAATGTAAAAACATTTTTTTTTTCTATCAGCTAAAAGTTCAAAGAACATCTGAGGGAAATATCAGAATGATGTCTTAATTTAATGATTTTTAGAAATTTATAAGGGTGAACAGTCTCTGAGACCGTACATCTCCTGTCATGGGTTAAATCTTGAAAATAATCTTGCATAACTTTTATCTATGAAACAGTAATAGGGTAAAATACAATTTAAAAACTATAAATATGTTTCTAAATTTATATTTTTTATAATCAATGAATATGTTTAAGGTATAAATAAATTGTTGACAATTTTTATTTTGCAATCATTTTTACGAAATTTTTAAAGTACTTTGTTATGTAATAATTAAATAAAAATCTGTACTTCAATGTCACATAAAACATTGTAGTAATTGATTAAATTTTCTTTAGTTTGCTAGTCACTTATGAACAATGGCTCAACAATTTTGTTTAAGGTGGAACAACCATTTGACAAACATGGTTGATGAATTCAAGAATCTGTTGTCATCCCAATTAATGACAGATGTTACTCTTGCCTGTGATGGAATGAGTATTAAAGCGCATAAAATTGTTTTATCTGCCTGTAGTCCTTTATTTCACTCTCTGCTTTTAGAGAATCCTTGCAAACATCCTATTATAATACTTCAAGACATGAAATTCAATGACCTTAAAAATATTATAGAATTCATGTACCATGGTGAAGTGAACATTTCTCAAGACCAATTAGCAACACTTTTAAATAATGGAGCAAAGTTAATGGTAAAAGGATTAGCTGAAATGGCAAGTGAAAAGACATTTTCTGATAAACTTTCTGAAGAAACAGATCCTAAATCTGTACAAACCACATTGCCATCAAGTAAATCTATAAAAAATGGTGCTCAAAAACAATCCACAAGTGATAATGAGACAAAATCTGTATCATCAAATGTTGCAGAATTTTCAAATGATGTTACAATGGATATAAATGTCAATTTTTCAAATTCAGATCCTGACATACCTGAGCAATCTTTGCAAATCCAAAGTGCTAATTTCCAAAACTTTACATCAGCAGAATCTGAAAATTGTCACATTGATTATGAAAGTGACAATGAAATAGTAACATCAGATTCTCCTAAGAAAACAAATGATGTAAGTACAAATCACTTTAATTTTGAACATTCATTTTTTGATGAAAATTAAAAATGTTATATTATTTTTGTAGCTCTCCAGTGAAGAGAATGTGCAAATACAGGATGAAAATAATACAAAGCATTCCTCTAATCTAGTTACAACCGCAATATCATCAGAATCTTCTACAAAACTACCTGAAAGTCCTCTGAGTAAGTGTACTCAGTTTTATCAATTAGTCATTGAGTGTTTTTAATTATATTTTATTTTTTAATATATTTTTATAACTATACACTGTTTAATTTCACACATTAACTTTTTTTTTCTTTTTTAAAATATTAATGATTCTTCTTTAACATTTTCAAAGATACATTAATTTAAATTAAACAATTACATTATTAGATTTATAGATATAATGAGTCATTCAATTGATAGCTTATTAATTTTGTTATCATTTGATATGTAGTCCAACCGTGGATATGAAATATTAAAGATTTAGTTTAATGACAGAAACAATTACATTAAATTATGAAATTAATTGATTTATATCAATTACTTTTTAGGAATTATTTGTCATATATATACTATGCAAAGTTGATTTAAGAAGTATAATAGTCAGTGTGGAATCTTTATATCTAATTTTTTTTATTTAATGTATTATCTAAAATTTTAATGATTAAATTAAAATCCCTCTTGAATGACATCTTTCTTTTTGAGTGTGTCCGACCAGGTTGCTCTTCACATCCCCCCCTCCTCCCCTTTTCTTTAATATAGATCAGGGGGTCTCCAAACTACGGCCCGCCAGTGTCATCAATCCGGCCCGTGACAGCGAATAGCTTATTGTTGCTGTAATAAGTAGGATAAAAAACACATTAAAACACTAGAAATTATAGATAATGGCAGAAAAATTAAAAACGGTTTTGGCCCTTGATACTTACTGGAGTAAAAAGTATGGCCCTAAGGCTGAAAAGTTTGGAGACCCCTGATATAGATGAAAAATTTATTGGGAATTGTTTTTTTGAAAAAAAGTAAGCACATTGTGAAATTGTTAACGCACAATTATTAGAGGATTGTAGGATTTTTTAAAAATAATTAATATGTTTTTTATGTCATTTTAACAGATAGAAATAAACATTATATAGAATATTTTTTTATAAAATAAGTAAAATTTTTTATTAATATTCTTTTTTACACTTTTATGTTCAGCATTTTCAGCATCTATATTTCTATGATAAAAATAAAAATCTTTGTCTATAAAACTTTTACCTCTTTAATTCTGCAGACTAAATAATTCAAATCTTATCACTTAAAAAAAAAAGCTTTCATAATAAAGAATAAGAAATTTTGAATAGAAATTTATTCAACTTGTTTTCATGGATTCTACCAGACCTCTTCAGCACAAATATTGACTCCCTCCCCAATGAATATTTATAAAAAATATTTTAAATGAAGACTAGTAATAATAGGAAATTTTCCAATGCAAAATTCAGGTGAAAAATTTTTAGCTTAAAAAAAAAAAAAAAAAAATTATAACTTTTGTTGTCTTTTACCAAGGCATTTGTAAGTAGAAAATATTGGAAAAATTCTATGTTAAAACCATTCAACTAAAAATTAAGGGGAATCAATTATTGCACCTCTTGATGAAGCATGGGCTTACCTAAATAACAACAAAAATTTAGATATGTTTAGATCAAAAACAAAGAGATGTGTTAACCTGTGCAAAGAAAATTTGTCAGGGATTAATGATTGTCTCAGGTTTTGTCTGTAATCGAAAATTAAAAGTAAGAAAGAATTATTAAAAGTCATCATACTATCAAGAAAATGCTTTATATCCTGTATTTACAAAAGAAATTCTTTATTATTATTATCTTGGCAACTATCAACTAAACGGTTGACAGTTGGTTAGTATATGCACATACATATGATCATTTGTGTATTAGAGACAGACAGATAAAAAAAAAGTTTTACTATTTGAATTTCTGATTCTGATTTTTCAAAAATAAATATATATTTATTACACTCGGTGTGTATGTGTGTGTTTGTTTCATCATAATTTATTATAAAAATTTACTATTCTATCTTAGTAAATATCCTTATGAGGGACAATTGTTACTTTTTTCCCATAATTATCAAACACTTTTTAACATTTGTGTACTAAATACTTTTTTTTTTTTTTTAAGGATCATAATATTTATAAAATTACACTGAAAAAAATAAGTCAAATATAATAAATAAAATGTTTACTCATAGACAAAGAAATATTAAGTTTATAAAAATTAAAATAGTTGTATGTGCTATTAATTCTTTCTATGCTACATTTTTTGCAAACATTATTGACCTTAAATATGTGGGTAAATATTATAAAAAGAAAAATGAACAGAAGGACTTATCAGAATCTGCTGAACTTTTCTATTTCTTATATTAAAAATCCTATTTATGTAATCAAACTATGGATGGTGTGGTATGGTAAACATCCAATTTAACAGCTGAAACAGACAAAATCAATTGTGAAGGGTGTTAGTCAGACAGAAGGGGCACAAATTTTAATTTAAAAGAAAAAAGTATAATACTAAATTTTAAAATAGTTTATTTTAAAGAATTTTATAACATATTTTATTTTTCTGATTTTAAAGAAAAAAGGTATAATAGTAAATAAATTGTATAATATAAAGTAGAATAGGATTTTTTTTTTTTTCATTTAATTCTTTTTTATTGCACTTAAAATCCTTCCTAGATGTTATTACCTTCCCAGTAATGCTGTTCTTTTTTAATCCATCAGACTTAGATGCTTGCTTATTTTCCATGTGATCAGTGATCAGATTATACTTGTCATATCATGCGGGAAAAATATAAAGTATAGAAATCTAGATTAACATGCACAATGCAAATTAAAAAGAAATTTTAAACCTGTCAATATATATATATATTTTGGATGGAAAATTACTTAATTAGTATTTTTCTTCCTCTGGCAGATATTGAATTTGACTCATTTGAATTAAATCCATCTATGTCTCCACTTCCTGGTCCATCGGATGGTACTGATGATTCTATGATTGTAGATCAATCCAGTGTTTCATCTCATGTTGATGCCAGTTATGAAAATGTTGTTGCCCATGTATCCCATGATCCTCAACCAGGAGGTATATAAAAAAAATTAATTTTTTTTATTGAAATATTCAATGCATTTGAAATGAATAAAATGTGTGCATATCTGTTATTATATATCTGTTGTTTAAATGTACAAGAATTTAATTTGTTTATTTTCATCTAATATAACAAAATTTAATTAAAACTACAGGTCAAATATATATTTTGTGATATTCATTGAGTTAGCTTTCCTTTTAAAAAACAATACTGTATATTTCCATATCCAGCCGAGAATTTTTTAAAACTTTTGAAGGCTAAACCATGTGGTTTGGCTTATATATTGATCTACTATTCTAGCTAAAGACATAGGTAGGCTTCCATTAACCAGGCGCAACAGATAAATCACCAAATAACACATGCATTTCTTAAATTTATGAGAGAGGGGATTTTTATAGTTAAATGAGTTCTGTTTTCAAAATTGTTTATATTGCTGCCTTTTTGCATTGCCACTAAAATAGGAAAACTGATCTTGACAAAATTTGCAACTGACTAACAGAAAATTTCTTAATATATATATTAAAATATACATCAAAAATAGTAATAAAATACCTTATGTAAATAACATATAAAAATAATAATGGAAAGGGCAATTTTATTTAGATATTTTAACTTGTATGTTGTTTGTTTTGAATGTATTCTTTATGCAAAAAAAGGGGGCTCAGAAATTCTTCAAAGTTTGTATTAGAATCCTAGTTTCAATTAATTTGCAAATTCATGTTCACTCGTTAAAATGTCAGATTGCATATCATCATCACTTTCAATGTTTTCTGTATCAGAATTTATGCCCTCGACATATAAAATCTTGTTTTTCCTCATATAGGTTTTGAAGTTTGACTAAATTTCTTGACAAAAAAAAAAATACACTCTCAGCTTATACTCAATATACAATATATAAAACAAACATAAAGAAATTTTTTAAAAAATTAAACTGAATCAAATATCAGAAAACGACTTTTAATGAATGTAATAGTCCATCTGAAATGGGCAATAATAAAGCTGAAAATCATTAGACATATCAAAAGGAGGAGTAGTTAAAATTGTATCAGCAGATCAAAAAAAGATTACAAATATTTATACAAAAATGTGGTGCAAAACAAGTTGTCTAGAAAATACTTAAAACCAAAAGGAAATGAATTAGAATATACTGAAGATAGCTTTATCAAAGAATATGTACCTTCAAATTGTCAGAATATTATAAACCATGTTATATTTGCTTTCTAGTTATATATATATGTATATGGATGGTTTATATTCATAAAAATAAAACACTCTTGTTATATTCATAAAAATATGGTACATATATATATATATACACACCATATTTTTATGAATATAAACCAAGAGTGTAGTTTTTCTTTGAACAAATAAATATATAGGCAAAAAATAAAATTGATTTTGTGTATGAAGTTAAAAGATCAAAGTATTTTCCTTTTCCATTGTTATTTTTATGTGTTTATTATTTCCTGTATTCTGTTATCATTTGTGTATACTTTCATAGTTTTGTCTTTTAGCAGGCCACAAATTTTACAAGCATCAGAATTTGTGTTTTGGGGATGATACAAAAAAAAAAAAAAAAAAAAAATTGCAATATAAACAATTTAGAAAATAAAAATTTAATTAAAAAAATCCCATAAGCTTAAGTAATGTAAACTGAATGCAATATTTGGTGATTTATCAATTGTGCCTCTCTAATAGAAAATACCCATGTTTTTTTTTTTTTAAAGATTGACAGATCTGTATATAAGATAGATCCCCATAGTTTAGCCTTTGAAAGTTCTTACAAATTCAAACTTATACATGGAAATATATTTGTCATAGTTCGTGTTTGTATGTCCACGCACTTCAAATTACATTAAAATTTCACTAAAATTAGCGCAGTATATGTAATACAAAGCCTACAGTTCATAAATTTTATTTTCTAAAGCTGGGTAGTTCTAGGTTACACATGCTAGTAATTGAATATATTTTTCATAGGATTCTCTAAAAATATTTGTTCCCAATTTATTGTGTGTGTTTATGTGTCAATGTCATCAGGCTACTCTGAATAATTTTTAAAATAAAATATATATTTTCAGTTTAATATTTTATGTTCCTTAGAAAATTCAAAAATGCAGTATAACCTTGCTATATTGTGGATATATATATTTTTAGGCATATAGATGGCTGTGCACCTTAAATTTTATTTACATATTCCTAGTTAGTAATGAATTGAACCAAGTATGCTAATACATTTAGCATGTGAATTAATTGTATATTAAAAGAGAAAAGACATAAACATAAAATAGCATTATGAAAAATTTACATTGATCTTTTTTCTTTTTTACACTTCCTTTTAAATTATATCACCATGTCATGTTCCATAGTTGTGGCAAAACTACTACAATTGCAGTTTTGCAAAATTTATCTTTATTTACTGTTTATTGTTTTTTGGTATGTTGAGTCCTATCAACTATTACAGTGCTAGATTTACAATTAGACAGTAAAGAAGACTATATAATTACCACAATGTACTGTTCTAAAAAGTAAATGGATTTACTTTTTTCAATTCATACTAGTGTACTCAATTCATACTGTACTAGTGCAATTCATACTAGTACAGTATTTTTATTTTTCAAATTTGTTTTTATCATTTATTAATTGTAACAATCAATAATTTAAATGTGTTACAACATTGACTCAATAGGTAATAAATATTATCAGTTTTTAACAGATCCCATATTAATCTATAAAAAGTGAATAGAAATGACTAAATAACCATTTTTGGTTATAAAATTTAAAAGTAAATTCGATTTACACATCACAGTATAATTAAATTTATCAATTGAAAATTACAAAAAAAAAAAAAAAAAAAAAAAGAAAATAGCAATATGATAGCATTGTCATTGCATTTTTGTCAAACTTCATTAGATTTAACAAAATGAACTTATTTAATAGAAAAAAAAAATAATATCATTTCACCGGTTTTAGAGTTGTGCCAAATCTCTTACAAGGGGAAAGCACAATTTGTATGCTACAAGCATGTCACTGAATTGAATCTGCATTCTATATGTACACTAGTGGCTATGTACACTAGTACATACCCACAGAAAATAGATTGAACACTCACTAATGGAAACATTGTTAGAATCAATGTGAATGTTCATGTACACTCTTAAACTCTAGTAGCTGCCAGATCGGCATAAGATGGCAATTAGAGGGCACGACTTGGGAAATTCAGTTCTATATGGGCCTCAGTAGTACACCTAATCAGGGATCTACACCAACAAATACTAAAAATGTGATGTGCAGTCATTTCTAAAGAAAAGTCTTTTAATGCAACTTATATACTAGTAAAAACATTGGAAACAAAAAACAATTTGACAGTTTGGCATTAAAAATAATTGGTCATCAAGAAATATGTCAGAAGACGTACTTTGTTAACACTAAAAATATTTGTCTTTAGTCAGAAAGCTTGAAGGTTTATACCAGACTTACCAGGTCATTTTATTAAAAATTGCATATGACAATTGATGTTTTATATATAGTCTTCCTGGGAATTAATTTCTCTATTATGTTCAATCAGATAAATGATTTACACTTTATTAGATTTTTGCCTGCCTATAAAAATAAACATCATAAGTTTAAACTAGCGTAGCATTTTAGAGGAATCACTAATTGCAAATGTCAGTGATTTCTTCACATACTGGAATAGATTAGCAGTTGTTCTCTATTATTTCAATGTAAAAATTGATTCCATAAAATTACAATGAATTTTTACCTATTCACATCTAATAATAACTCAAAATCTGTAATCACTTTTACATATAATAACTATTAGCTGCAATTTAAAAATGCATTTGAAATTATTAAATTATTTTTAAATAAAAGCATTCATTTTAACTCAAGTTTCATGAGCTTGAAAAATTGTTTTATTAATGAAATAAATTTATTTATGATTTAGTTTAAAATAATTGTAAGCTGTTAATTCTATATAAAAACTCAATTTTTCAAATTAAAAAAAAAAAAAAATTTGAAGCAAGAGTTGAACCCTGACTGCTTAACTCATAAGTAAGCACTATTGTTCTAGCCATGCCATCATTGTTTAGTGAAAAAAATATTAGTATATTAGCTATACTTGAAACTTTGAGCTTTTTTTCTCGGAATTGGCTAGCCATCACACTTCAGTGTTTGTAAGGGGAGAATTTCCAAGTTGTTCCTTCTTCTTGTTAAATTAAATATATAACTACTTAAATTCTAAAATAGATTTGCTTTTAAAGGGAAAGTTTTTATTTCTTTAAAATTTAAGAGTTTAAAAAAACATTTAAAAGCTGATATAAAAATTTTAAACATCTTTTTTTTTTTTTCTATGTTCATGATTAATTTTATTGACTACAAATTTCAATATAGTGATGTGTTACTAATAGATTTGTAATTTTAATGTTATTTTTTTCTTCTTTTTTTTATCCTTTTATAGGTAGTAATTCAGTTATCAGAACTATTTATTTTACAAAGAATGACACTGAAAGCTCGAAACATGATGAAGAAGCATCAAACAGCAAGAAGAAATGGAATTACAGATGCTGCACATGCAATTTATTGGTAGCTTCAAAAGGTCATTTGAACATTCACATGCGTACCCATACTGGAGAAAGACCTTTTACTTGTCATTTATGTGGTAAAACCACTATAAGACAACATGATTTGCAATTACATATGCGTACACATACTGGAATTAAGCCTTATGCTTGCCCTATATGTGGAATGAAATTTAACAATTCTAGTAACTATCGTCGACATTATAAAAGACTACATCCTACTGCTGAAAGAGTTGTTCAAGTTTGTAAAATATGTCAAGAACAATTTGATAGTAAAGAACTGCTTAATGGTCATTTATTTAATCAACATTCAATACAAAATTCTCATGTCTGTGTTATTTGTCAGAAAAGTTACAAGAGGCATTATGATTTAAAAACTCATTTACGAGTCCATTCAAAAGAAAAACCTTATTCTTGTAAGCAATGCTTCAAGCGTTTCAGTTACAGAAGTAATCAGCTGAGGCACATTCGAATACATCATAATAAAAAATCAAGGACAAATTTTTCACCAGAAAAGAAAAAAATAGACGATCCAGATTATACTCCAGAGTCTGGCAACTTATGAATTTAAAACATCTCCAGTAAAGACTTTCTCATGCCAAGGAGTAAAATTGAAAGGCATCAAATAGGGGAGAAATTATTTCTACTCATTCATGCCAAACAGCAGAAATCTCTTAATGCTGAGTAAAGTTCCAATTATTTCTGTTATATAGTGATATATAATGTTTATTTCTGAAGTTTTAATTCTTGCAAAGCATGAAATTGAGAAGTACAAAACAATTATGGTTTGCTTTAGAAGGTACCTATGACTCGAATGTGAGTCATAATATAGGACTTGAAACAGTCATTAATATTAATATGTAGTCCTGAAATTAATGTCTTATAAAAAGTTTATTTATTCATTTCAATTCTTTCCATAGTATTAAATTGTACAAAAGACACATTAGGCAGACTCATAAAGTTTGGTGTTACTTTTTCTGTGAGAACTAAAACATACTTATGATATATTACTTTTCATGCAGTATACTAACTGTAGGTTTTTTTAAAAAGAAAATCCAGTTTTATATCTTTTAAATTGTCTTAAGTTTTACAACATATTTTATCTATCACTAATATTGAATAATTGTGTGTTGTAATAAAAATTCTGTTGTCTGTTTGAGCTTAAAAGTGCCATTAAAAGATAAGCAACGTATGATTTTGATTATTTAACCAGAGAACCATTGATAGACTTTCATCAAGAAATCAATGCTATAAAAGAAAATTCATTTATGTATGCGAGGTTAACCAGCATCAAGTATTCAAAATCTAAGCTAAGAAGCTCCATGAATCCCAATTTCCTAGCTTAGTTTAAATCATAAATCAAGGATTCCAGGTTTTAATGCAGCATTTCATGCCTCTGTTTAATACCTTGGTGTGAACGACATAAAACATGTTATATATGAAATATTTTATCATCTTGTGTATAATAAAAGTTATTTTTATGATATTCTTGATTTATTTAATTGTCATTAGTGTGAGTCATTTCACTAAAGATAGTTTTCATCCTTTATACATTCTTTTTTTTTTTTATCATCAAGTTACACGCGCCCCTGGGTAATGCAAAGCGAGTAACATCGGTGCAGCCCCTTATGGCGAAAGATCACAGTCTATTTGCCAGCAGCATGAAAAGGGAAAAAAAAAACATTCTTTTTTAATAGTCATAAGTCGCATTTATACCAGGGATGGCCAACCCAAATGATCTTGCGGGCCACTTTGGAAATGCATCATAAGTCTGTGGGCTGCAAATAAAAATCATATATCCCCACATTGGATTTTGACCCACTATAGTATTTTTTGGAAGTGAAAATTTGAAACATAATGAGTTATTATTTTTGTGTTTACTATTACTCTTACATGTCAACATAGATAATATAATAATAATGATACTAAATGCACATTGTAAAGTATATAATATTAAAAATGAATTATATAAATATAAATGAAATAAACAAATATTTATTTTACTAGTGTAATATTTGTATCTCAATTCTTTTACTTAGCTTTTGCAAATCGATCTCAATTTGGGTATTTGCACATTGCGATTGGTGTTGCATCCATTATGTGTGAACGGGTTTTGTGTTTGGTCAATTTCATTTTTAGAAAAAAACGATTCACCAGTGTAGGTTGAACCAAAACCGCTAACAACTTAACTAAAAGTCTGGTTCAACTGTGTCAAAAAAGTCAAGTCTGCAATCAACTGTGTGTATCTGGGGCTGGTCATTTAAAGTGAAACATAACGCATGCAACTTGAGTTCGCAGAATATAATTTAATTATTCTGTGAACTCATAACTGTAAACTCACAAAATAAAACAGGCAATATCTGTCTCATATTCACAAGAATATTATTTTATAATTAAAATTTTTTTCTCATAATTTGACAGTTAATTTTTTGAATATATCAATGCATACAATAATGCATTATTTTAATACATTGGTTTTCATTACTTTGGCCATTATAAAATAAATATACTTTGTAAAAGTGTGATAAATCTCACGGGCTGGAAAAATATTCAAGGCGGGCTGTGGGTTGGCATTCCTGATTTATACTATCATTTTATTCTTGCATAAATGCAAGCGAATAAGATAAGAAAATTGACATTTTTGTCCATAATTATATTATTGCATTAATACTATTTTATGTAATATAATTCAAGATAATAGAATGCTTAATATAACCTTTACTAATTAAATCTTTTACTTTGTTCGATTTCAGTATCATTAGTGAGAACCAATTTAAATCTCAATGCTTGGGAACTTTATTTAAAACAACTATGTATGCTTTATATTTTACAAAAAAATGGAATATTTTTTATTAATATAAATGCAACAAATTTAAGCAGACATCAATCTCTCTGTCTAATGTTCATGTTAAGTGACATTCATTTCTAGTTGATAATATTTTGAATTAATAAAAAAAAGAAACCACTTTTCCATATCTTGTGTTTTAAATATTTATTATTTCTGTTGATGTTCCATTTTCATGCAGCATTTTATTTTATACAGACAGTTATTTCTTAATTTAAGTCACTGAAAACAATAGTAAAACCATTGTCACTTAACTTCTCAGTGGTGTATAAAATCATTACGTTTTTAAATTACTAAGAATTCTACTTCAATGAATTCTACTTAAACATAGGTCATCCATTTGACTTACATTATATGAATAACCAATGGTAGAGTTAAATGAAACTAGAAAATAAAACCACTGAACTATTTACCATTCATGTATATTATCCTATATGCCTAGAAAATAGATAATTGAAATGAATTTTTTTAAGGGTCCGATAAAACATGGAACATACTTGTTTCATCACCCATCCCAATGGACTTCCTCATGCAGTTTTTACAGCAAATTTCCAACTCTCGACAGGACATGATTTTCAAGATTTTTTAATATCTGTGCTCGTCAGGTGAAGCCATGGACATATTACATTTGACAACATGCACTGCACTTGATTTTATTAACTCTGACAACTTTACCAAAGCTAAATTTTATTGGGCTGATCTTCAGGAATATAACCTAGTGCATATAACACAATAAAAAAGTGAAATTAACCAATATGTAATAATTTTCTCATGCCAACTGAATTTATTGGCATTTTCTCCTGCATACATATGGGTCTCACGAGAAAAATTTTTTATTAGTATTTTCCAGCAAATGGTAACAGGTCATATCTGGACAAATAGAACAATATTGTTCAAATGTTGTATCACTCATTTCAAACTGTTAAGATTGTTTGTCAATGAATACAATTCGTTGTTGTACAATATAGGAAATGTGAATTCAGTGTATATTGCACTATGGCCTACATTCTTGATTACTAACAGAACCTTAAATGTTACTTTAGAACTTTAATATTGAATATTTTCATCAAGGTTATCAATTTAATTTTCTTATAATATAATTCAATTGAAAGATATTAATTTATCTGAATTTTGTAGCGGCATATATACATTGGATTATTTGAATTTTAAATATCCCTCGAATATATGTACTACATGCACATTGCATTTTATTTATATATTAAAACAATGAAATGTTGGTTTATAACCAATTTACTTTTTCATTCAGTATTAAGATAATGATGCATTTTAAAATTGTATATCATTAGATAACTTGGATCATGACTGTGCCATTTATCATTTCCATTATTTGTTATTGCTACAAGTTCATGATACCAAACTTAAAATTAGATTTAAGCTTCAAAAATGTGCTCATCTTTTAAATAACAATATGAATCATTCAGGGTCATCTAAATTGGTATAAAATTTCTTTTCCCTCCCAAGTTTACAAATTACATGAATTAATTTTTATAGGATTGAATTTCACAAAAGCAATGAAAACATTCTAATTGAAAATACCTAAAAGCGTTAATAAAGCTTAGTAGATAAAAATGAATCAAGAATATGCAAGCTATTTTTTATAAAAATAGCTGAAGCAAAATTTTTGTTTAAAAATTATGTCCCAAGACTTGTACTAAACTGAATGTACATTCTTGAAACCAGTTACCTTTAAATTCTGCATATTTTTACCTACATTAATTACTCTCAATCATGTCGGGGGAATTGCTATCATTTAGCTTCTTATTGAATTTCTAATATATAAATTGTAATGTGAATGATCAATTTAATATACCCATTAAAACATTCTTTTATTAATTTTGTCTAATCCCTTAATAGCTTCTTGAAAACTTTGTGTTTAATATTTCTAGTGAAATATCTATAAATTTAAGCTTACATTATCATTAAATATCATTTAATCTTTGGCAGGCTATCTTTACATTAAAGTGAAGATTTTTAAAAATGCAAGATTAGGTTAAAAATACTACATTTAATAAATAAGTCTGATATTTGTATGTTTAAAGTCAAATTCTTTGTTTTTAAAAATTAAAATTATTCAAATTTTATGGTATAGAATAAATTGCATGAATTTTTTTAACTTATTGGCACATCAATCTTGCATTGCTATCACGATGATTAAGATTTTTAACACAAAAAGCACTTCGGATATTCTTTAATAACTGACTACAGCTGATTAAAAAAAACTTTAATAGAAAAATTAATTTTAAGTCAATTCATTTCATTTGAAATATTAAATTGCTCAATAAGAAAAATTTGAAAAATAAAGTGGAGAATTTAAATAGCAATTAGTTTAGCTAGTTTTTAAAAGCAACTTAGTTAAATTTAATTTGCCATCAAAAAATAATGAAAACTAAATTTACCAACTTAAATTCATCTGTAAGAAAGAAATAAGAAACCAAAGATTGTAAATAAAAATACAATTTATTGACTTTACATATATACAAGTGTCAATATCATATTTACAATAAGGTTTCACAGACGGCCTCCAAAAGCATCATGCTGTACAAATATTAGGAGACTTGAAACATATGACAAATTTTTAGACCTGTAAAATAATCTAGTATACCCCTTATCATACACAATAGTCATCTTACCACTGACTCAAATTTAATGATTAATAGTAAAAATGAATAAAGAAACTTAACTCACCATATATTTTATGAATCCTTCTTGATAGAGCAGTCTTCAGCAGCATATTCGAGTTCCAAGCGCAAGCGGTGTTCGGTTAACGAAAGCGGTTACTTCGAATTACAATATCGGATAAACGCGTTAACTGAAAATCTCTGATGACGACCAAATGATTAATCAAACATTGATACCAGGACACTTATTAAAAAACCACTATAAAATAGCTGACAGTACATTTCATACAAATATCACTATTTTCTAGAATTTCATGTTAAGATATTTAAATAAATAGAAATGAAAATATATACAACAGATCCAATTTACTACTGAAATTTAAAAGGCAATAGATAGTATTAAGATTTGGTTTAACCAAGTTCTGGCAAAAAAAGCAGAGCCAAATTAAGGCATCAGAATTAAATCTAAAAATCAATTACATACCAAAAATTGATATGCCATAGCCATGTATGAAATTAGATATCAAAACTATTACTACCTTTAAGTTTCAGCAATAATAACAATAAGTTGCAACTGATTTTGATATTTACCTTGAGGTTGAGAGTCTTGAGGAACAAGAGCGGAATTATCTTGATAACTAGTACCTGGATGAGATGACATACTAGATTGGTCCATATACATCATCATAGAATTATCAGTACTATGAGATGGACCAGCGACAGGAGACATTGCTTGCTCCATGTCAATTATTTCTGGTTTAATATCTAGAAAAAAATATCGTAAGTTAGTCAACACATCCAACTTAATTTTTAAATCATTTTATTCATTAAATGCGATTTATATGATAAAACTTGTATACCTGGTGGACTTTCTGGCTGTTGATTTGAACCTAATGAGATATCAGATGAAATGGATGTGGGGACTAAGGTTGAAGAATGATCTGCTGTGCTACTTCTAGGCCTCCTCTGCAATTCCATACCAGAGGACATAGTATTTCGACTACTTCTCCTTGCATTCAACTAAAATAAAATGGAAAAATTAAATTCAGTTCTCGATACAAATAGTAACTAATATTGTGTTATCAAATAAAATATAAAACTTACATCATCAGTTGTTAGTGATTGTTCAAGGAGCTTAGCTGGTTCAACACCAAATTCACTTTCGTCTGCAGATGCTGGCTCCTCAATTTGAGGATCTTGAGATGGTATAGATGAAGATTTTTGGTAAGAGTTCGTACTATGGGATGGCAGAGATTGCATAGGCACCTGAGATTGTAAATTTGAAAACTGTCCACTAGACCCGTCCATTGCCATATCACCAGATAATTCCTCTATCTCAGGAGAAGGAGGAGGTTTGATTTTAGCGTCTTGTGAATCGTCACTTCGATTCGAGTCACTTAGTGATCGCTTCCTCACTCTTCCTCTTCTACGTTTACTAGGTGGCGGCGTTCCATCTCTCGAACCAGATCGATGGGTTGATGATTCTTCTTTACTACTAGAGTCTTTTTCATTTGGCATTTCAGCTAGACCTTTAACTCGTAAAGTCTCTGCTGTCTTCATAAGTGCTGACAGCTGGTCCTGAGCAACATTGACTTCACCATGATACATGAACTCTATTATAGCTTTGAGTTCTGGATACTTCATGTCCTTCATTATCACAATAGGATGCTTACAGGGATTTTCTAAAAACAAAGACTGGAAGAATGGACTACAGGCAGACAAAACGATTTTGTGCGCTTTTAAGCTCAGCCCATCACAGGCAAGTGTAACGTCAACCATTGACTCTGATGATAACAAACTTTTGAAAACGTCCATCATGTTGTTCATGTGGTTGTTCCATTTTAAACAAAATTGTTGCGCCATCGTAGCACAGATGAAAATGACTAGCAACCTAAAAAAGATGTAAAATTCATAAGCAAAAAAACTCGCTTAACATTAACACTAAAACAAAGTCAGCCTAAACTTTAAATATTGAATACCCCTAAAAACTAATAAATCAAAAATATAATTGTTTTACACGCAAAATAATCGAAATAAACGCAAAAATAAGGCATTAAAAGTAAAATATTTTCGATTCGTATAGAAGAAAGAATTTGCGCAATGCGCCATTTCGCGAGATGGCCGCCATTTCATACCGCAGTCCAAGCGCCATTTTTAACTGCAGTACAGCTACATGACGCCATCTTGAAAAATCAAGTACAATGACAAAGCGGCTTTTGGTATGGTTTATAACTTGCAAGTTAGAAAAACCAAAACCTGATAAATTCACTCTAACCTCCTGTTACATATTGAAAGTAAGATTTGAGTAATATCGATAAGGTGGATTATCGTTTCAGGTATGTAACGAAAAAAGGAGAAGAACTTCGGCGGATACCGATTCTGCAAATTTAAATAAAAAATTTATTAATTTTAACATATATTTAACAGATAAAATTTTAAAATCTTTAAAATGAATTCAGCTATTAAAATTCAAATTCTTAAGACTAGGCAAAACTTAACAAGGTAGCTCGAATCCATTGTCATTAATTAGAATTCAGGAACAATCTTTTAGCATCGAATAAACAATTATTATTTAACTACGAAAAAGTACTAAATATAAATTAACACTTAACAATTAATTGATTAAGATAAATAGTTACTTGATTAAGATAAAAACTTACACAAAGGAAATTGGAGAGATGCAGTCTATCGACAGTGAATAGCGAATATTTACAACGATGATCTTCTGTCGAAGTCTAAAAGTGAAATGGCGAAATACCGCGGCGATTTTGTATTTATACCCTTATGTCCTTGCCAGATTCTGACAAGAACTATTGTAAAAGGTGGCTTTTGCTGGAAGCTCAAACTATTTCTTCTGACACTAATATTTTCCATAATTTGTGTAACAGATGAAATATAATTAAAAGAAATCATTTTAAATAATTTTTTTTTTCAATTAAATATCTTAAAATCTTTATTTTTTAAGGTAAGAATCGCGACATACTAAAAATTCTACGTAGCTATGACGTCAATGATTTGAAGTGAAGTTTCCAATGTAGTAGGGTTACCACAGAGTCACTTGTTGTTACAGGGTTACCAGCTTACATTTTCAAAATTTTAAATTAAAATTAAAAATGAAAACATTTTTTTTTATATTTGATACTATAAATCTATTGAGTATAAATAATAAACTTTTTATTATGTAAATATATGTTGATTAGGTGCTTTTCTTCGTTTATTTTCTTAAGTTGTTTTACATTTGGCGAGTTGTTAATTATCTTGATCTTGTAATTGATCTTGAATTGTTTATATAAAATAAGTGATGGAAAAATCAAATACTAATAAAATATAATTGCTTAATAATTATCAATTTAATTCTATGTAGTTTGCTAACAGCTTTAAAATAATTTTATTGTACTTCAAAATTTGGCGATATTTCGCCAAAACATCCAACGGAAAAGTTACAAGAAAAGAAATGGTCTTCCTTAATCTAATAAAATGCAATTGCTTGTCAATTTTTTTTTTAAATATTAATTAAGATAAGTATATAAATAATAAGATATTTTAGAATTTTAAATTTTGTAAATATGTAGTGCATATTTTATTCCTATAATTAAATGGTATATTTATTTGCACCCTATAATATATCAATTTAAAGAAACATAGCTGTTTTCAATAAAAGATAATTTTATCCTACAAATTTAAATGATGCACATTTTTTAATGAATATAAATTATTTAATAATACTTAATTATTTAATTAATACTTTTTAACTTTAATTATTTAATAGCTATAACAAAATTCGTTTAAGAAAAGGTATTTATTCCATCCTTAAGTACATTGTTTTTAATTTATATTCTTTTATTCCATATTTTTTTTTATTATCTTTCTTATTTTTAATGCATTTATTCAGAAATATTATTAGTTATTCTTCCTTTCTAACTATTATGCTTGTAAAAATTCAAACAATTTATATAATGGTGCAAGAGTAACAAATTTTTTTTTTAAAAATATGTTATTTTATTAATTTAGGTATATATTTTATGTTGCACACTGATTGAAAACGTTGTTACAAAAAAAAAATTATTTATTATTTTTCCAAAAAAGACAATGCTCTTCAAAATATAATAAGCATATTTTCTTTTAATTGATATCATTCATATTTAAATTTATATTATTTTTAATGTCATATTGTGTTGAACATCTTTTAGATATTACTGGGCTTTGCAACTGTGAGATAATTGAAATTCAGAAAGCAAATCTTACAAAATTATAAAAAAAAAAAAAAGATTGCATATATTTATGACATATGTAAATGTATTGAGGTAATCATCACAAAAGAAAAAGTTTATTTTTCCTACAAAGAAAAGGCTGATATTTAAAAAAATTCATGTCCCATTCTTATTCATTCATGTTCTTAGTTGTCATTTGTTTTATTGAATATATCTTTTATTACACTTTTTTTTTTACTCTTCCACAAATTTATTAGTTTATTTTTACTAGTTCTATTTATTTTTTATGATATATATATATATAGATATCCAAACTTAGTTCCTTAAAATTCTATTATAATTATGAACTTAATTTTTGGTTTGCTTTCCTTTTTTATTACTAAAGCAATATATACATAATGCAAATGAAGAACAGGACAAAAATAAATATTATTAATTCTTGTGTGCTAAGTTGTTCAGAGTAATTTAAGTGATTCCCATCGTTTATTAGTTTAAACTTTTTGAAATATATGTATGTTATTGATCGTTGACAATGCATTAAATAAAAAAATTCATATTTTCAATAATTTTAAAATATTTATCATTTTTTACACTATATATTTTTATACGATTTTCAATTACACATATAATATGAATGTAAAGAATTATTATACTGAATATAGTTTTGTGAAAGGAATAAATATTTTACCAAACAACTAGCTGAATAAATTTTAAAAAAATCTTTTTAACAAAACTAACCCATTTAATCTTTCATAAATCCCCACTCCTTAAAAACTAGGCAAGGGATGTCTGTTTCTTTAAAAGCATTAAAAATCAGTTATCTCATTGAAATTGACTTAATATGAATAAATGTGAAAAGTTCATGAAAAAAACTTTTTTTTTTCCCCAAACTAACACTGTTATTTAAATTTAAGTTTACTTTAGGAGAATTTAGAATAAAAATCTTTTTGTTTAATACCTCTAACTTTCATTATATTTATTTAGGCATTTTTTATTAAATGGGGCAAAGTAAACATATTTTAGTTTGTTTATGAAATTATATAGTTTCAGGTAACTACATTCAAAATCAGATATGTTATAATGTATTTATTTATTTATTTCACAACAAATTGTAGTTCATTAAATTTATTACAGAATCAGTTTGGCATCAGAAAATAAAAGTTAGATCTGCTCAAAATTACAAGTTGTATTTTTTTAAATATCTATATAAACATTGCTGAATATGTGTTTTGCTATAATGTTTTCATACTATTTAATTTTTTTAATTAGTATTCTGTTCTATTATTACAAAAACAAAATATTAATCAAAATAAAAATAGTTATAATTTGTATTTTAGTTGTTAAAAATATTTGTTATTTAAAGCATTTTAATAACAAATATTTTTATAATAATAATATAATTTTAATAATTATAAAATATAATTTTTATTTGAAAGTAGAGGTTTCTAAATTGATTACAAAGGGAAAAAATGAAATTTTTATTAGTTACAAAATTCTTAAAAATTCATCAAAACCAAGGATCATTTAACAGTTTAAAATAAATTAAAGAGTAAGTAATAAAGGCAGTGACAGCATCTTTATTTTGAAGCCTCCAAATCATGTCCACATAAAACTACAAACCCTAGATATTTGTTCATTCCATCCTAAATCACTCACCATAAAATGTAAATTTAGAAGAAAGATTCTCAAGAAATTAATGTATGCTGAGTAGCATAAAAAATTATATTTTCTCTTATATAATAGAAGTAAAAAAAAATTCTTTAAAAAAAGAATGTTTTTAATTAAGAAAATCAGCAGTGTTAAATTATCTTTAACACGTTATTATTTTCTTCAAATAAAAAAACGTTAAAAAAAAAATTTCTGTTATTAGTAAGGTTCAAAAACTAATTATTATGTTCATTTTAAATAAAAATGATTTTATTTCACAATTGATGATCTTTAAATTCAGTATTTGCATTTCGAAAACTTTTATTTATATTTAATCAATACTACAGGGTTGATTAGGAATACCATTAAAATGTTCTGAATTGTGTGTGAAACAAAATTAGCTCCACGTTTCCAGGAAAATTACATGACTTGTAATAAATGCATGTCCGCCTTAATATTTAATATAATCTATTGTTCAGATATAACGATAATGAAATTTAATAATTTAAGAAGTGAAATTTTGATATTTTAGTTTTGTTTCATTTTATTATGAAAAAAAAATTGGTCATAATAACATAGTTATCTATAAGAATATATTCTATTAGAGCCAGTCTTTTTTATTGATGTGATATTATATTTTACGAACATTTTTTTTATTTAAAATAATTTGCAACTTAATAAATTTGTATTCTTTTATTTTTAATTACGTTTTTTATCAAGAACCAATAATTCTTTATAAATTAAATAATATAAGAGAGCATTCTAATTTATTCGTTGCGACGAAATCAATATGGCGGACATATCGATCGTATGAGGGAGGAGAACGCTTTTCGTCGTCGTCCGTGAACTTAGTTCAGGAAATGGTATCTCCCCTCAGAATGAATAGAATGGAGAAATGGAATCGTCCCCCCCGTCCATTTTATGGAGAAAACAACTTTTCGGTCGAGGTCAAACAAAGCCCCTCTTCGCGGTTTGAACAGAATGGAATCCTGTCGTTTTCCAACGGAAAATAACAGGCGTTGATAATGGAGAATTGTTTTGTCTCGTCAATGGTTCTCATTTTTTTTATGAAATGAATCGAATCGCTCTTATTAAATCGAAAAAATGCGAATGATAATAATATGAATTTAAACTACTTTCTGAAAATCAATCAATATAAATGTATATTTTTAAATTTATTATTCGCAATGTAATAATTCATTTCATATGAAGTAAAAAAATATTCGTACAAAATTCCCGAAAATATTCGTACATTTACGAACTTCAATGGAATACTGTTCACTGTTCTTTCTTTTAATGTAAATTATTATTTCAGAATGAGAATTTTTTTTTGTAATATATAAAACTTTTAAAAATATTTTTAAGAACATAGAATATAGGAATAACAAAGTAACAAAACTTATCTCCGGAAATTCGTACACATAAAAAAAAAAATATGTATTATTATTTATTTGTACATATTGTAATATGTACGGACAAATACAAATAAACAGAGTTTACTGTTTATTTGTACATATTGTAAAAGAATTCTAAATGAAATATTTGATTTAGAATTCTTTTCGATTGAAAATAACTTGGTGCCGAAATTCGAGAATTTTTTTTATCTCGTCAATGATTTTCCTTTTTTTATTAAATTTTATTGATCATGGATCTGCACTTTTCACTCTAATTACATTAAAAGAATACAAATCATAATAATATGAATTTAAAGTACTTTTGAAAAATCATCAATATGTATTTTTTTTTTTTTTTTTATCTAGTAATTTGTTAGTTCACATAACAATGGTCGCACACATAAGTACATCACTGGAATAGTGTTCTATACTTTAATATCAATTATTTCAGAATGAGAATTTTTTTTATATCTTATTATTATTTTTTTTTTTTTTACACAACTATATTAAATATTTTAAGAGCACAGTAAAACTTTTTTTTAAATGAATAATCAGAAAGTAACAAAAATTTCTGAAAATTCGTACATTTAAAAAAAAAAAAATCTCTGGCTATTAGTAAATATTATAATATTCCTGTCAATTACTACTTAATAGGATATCCAAAAATTTATCTCCGGCAATTCGTATACATGGAAATAATCTCTATTTATTAAATATTGTAATTTTTCATTTAGAGTTCTTATTGAATAGAAAATAATTTGGCGCCGAAAATACAGATTTTTTTTTCATCTCGTCAAATGATTATCTTTTTCCATTAAAACTTTATTGATCATGAATCTGTATTTTCGCTCTAATTACATTAAAATGATGCGAATCATAATAATAAGAATTTAAACTATTTTTGAAAAATCATCAATATGTTTTTTTTTTTTATTTATTTACTCGTGTGTTCACATAACAATGGCCTCCCAAAAATATATTAGCGCACTAACTACTTCAATGGAATATTGTTCTACCCTTTAATATTAATTATTTCAGAATGGAATTTTTTTTTATAATATCTATTAATTTTTTCTTTACACAACTAGATTAAATATTTTAAGAATATAATAAAACCTTTTTTTTTTTTTTTTTTTTTTTTAATAAATAATCAAAAAGTAACAAAAAAATTCCAGAAAATTTGTACACTTCAAAAAAAATATCTGACTATTAGTAAATATTGTAATATTCCTGTCAATTACTATTTAATAGGATATCCATAATTTTTAAACGTCTGGGGATTGCTTTCATTACATTTTTGTTTGTAATTTCTGCATCAGTGTTCTTCCATTCAATTCTACTTTTAGAATTCTTTTGTTCTTAGAATTTTTTTCTTTTTTTTTTAGAATTCTATTAGAATTTTTCTTTGTTCTTCCTTAGACGATTTCAATTCGATTTTTGTTTTAATGTCATATTTTCGTACACTAACTTTGGGCAATTTTAGAAAAACCATAGGTGAACATTGATAGGCTTATGCTTAAAAAAAAAAAAAAAAAATTGTTTTCAATACCCACATTTTGGGCTGATAATTTTAAATTTTTTAAAATATTTATATAAAGAGCATGATTCATTATATTATCAATAAATACCAATTATCGAGTCTTGATGCTGACGTGTACCCCTAAACACAAAAATCTTCATTGTCTTGTTTTTTGTTTCAATTCAGTTCTTGGGATGAAGTTCCTCATATATATATATATATATATTTTTTCCCTTCTCACAATAATATACCTGTAGGAACAAAAATTTTCTTTCAACTACAAATAAAACATGATTCAAAAACGTTTCGGACTTATTTATCATTGATTTCACGAATGTAATCATAAACTTTTTTTTTTTTTGCACTAATAAAAAAAATTTTCTTCGGGCAGAGCGCCCTGTGAAATCCTGTTGTTCTGAGAACTCGTCGAATACTTTAAAGTGAAATTTAAGTAGTAATTTTTACAACACACCAAAATAGATTTTTACAAATTTTCTAACTATAAATCTATGATCACGTTGAGTTACCTTGGCCGGGCGATCTTTAAGGTAAAAAAAAAAAGGTTTCGATCACATATATATATATTTTCTTTTACAGCGTTTTATCACATACTGCACCGTAGTCTGAAATAAATTAAGAAGTAATTTAGCGATATTCCAGACTGATTTACCATGACTATGATGAAAATTAATTAATTTTGGATTGATGATGAATAGAATATAACAGATAGATAATGAATAGAATATAACGAAGTAAACTAAATAAAATTAAAGTAAAAGATTTTTTAAATGACATCAAAATGCAAAAAAAAAAATCTCTTTGTGACCCTTTTTTTTCTCTACTTGAATTTACATTTTTTCATGAAAAATAAATTAATCAATATGTTTTTAAAAATTGTTCTGTTTTATTCAGTATCCTAGGAAGATATATATAAAAAATATTGGTTTTCATAGAATTATATCATTTAGATTTCTCAAGAATTCGTATTTGGAAATGTTGAAATTGGTTTCGTTTTTATTTCCTACGATTTCAAAACGAATGCATTAAGAAATCCACATACGCTTTCTCCTATAATTGATTTCCTAAGCATTCTTAGTTCGCAATCGAAAATCGCAACTTTTTTATTAACTATTCTTAAATTCAAAAAAAAAAAAAAATGCAAATTTAGTGAAATAAAACAGAAATAATGAAGAAATTGTGTTATGTTCCTGTTTTTATTTCATTTATAACGATTTTTTTGTTTTAATTTTATTTCAATGCTATTTTCACAAACAAAAAAATTAGCAACAACATTTCTGATTGTTAAATTTTAGATTAAAATAAAGATTAGATAAAATTTAGATTAAATTTTTGGAGATACAGCGATAAAGAACTATATAAAAATAAAAAAGCTTCACAAAAAATGATTGAAGTCTTATAATTATTTTTCTATCTCATACTTTTTTAATGAAAAGTAACTTCTGCATCAATGTTCGTCTATTCATCAATTCAATTGTTTTTAGTTCTATTTTCGTTTTAATGTCATATCTTCGTACACTAACGCGTGTCCAGATGTGTTCGATTGATCTTAAATCCGGCGACTAAGGTACCATTTTCAAAACTTGTAAGCAATTTTAGAAACACCATAGTTGAACATTGATAGCCGTATGTTTAAGATCGTTTTATGGCTTTTTTTTTTAAAAAGTTGTTTTAAATGCCCACATTTTAGGTTGATAATTTTAAATTGTTTTTTTTTTTTTTTTTTTTTTTTTAATATTTAAATAAAGAGCAGGATTCATTATTTCATCAATAAATACCAAATTATCGAATTTTGATGCTGACATGTTCCCCATACACGAAAATCTCTATCATCTGGTTTTTTATTTCAATTAAGTTCTTGGAATAAAAATCTCCTTTTTTTTTTTTTTATCTTCTCACAATTATACACCTAGAAGAACTAAGAAAGTAAAATTTTCTTTCAACTAGAATAAGACATGAAACGTTTCGGGCTTATTTATTATTGATTTTGTGAATAAAATCCTTAACCTTCTATTTTTTGAACTAATAAAAAAAAAACGCCCTATGAAATTCTGTTGTTCTGAGAACTCGTCGAACAATTTGAAGTGAAATTTAAGTAGTAATTTTTATAAGACGTCAAAATGGTATTTTTACAAATTTTCTAACTATAAATCGTTGATCACTTTAAGTTACTTTGGCTGAACGACTTTTTTCTTACCTTGTTTTCTATCTTATATATACAATATATATTATTTAAAACGATTTTATCACATACTGCACCGTAGCCTGAGATAAATTGAGAAGTAATTTAGCGATATTCCAGACTGATTTACCACTACTATGATGAGAAATAATCAATTTTGGAAAGTTATTCTTTGTTTCGTACTACTATGAGAAATTTTAGATAATAAATAAAATATAACGAATTAAAAAAAAAAATAAAATTCAAGTCAAATGATTTTTAAAATGACACCAAAATGCAAAATAAAAAATCCCTCTCTACTTTTTTTCTACTTGAATTTGCATTTTTTTTTTAAAAAATAAATGAGTCAATTTGTTTTTAAAATTTTGTGTCTTATTTAATATCATAGGGATATATATATATATATTATATAAAAATATTGGTTTTTATAGAATTACATCATTTAGATTTCTCAAGAATTCAAATTTGGAAATATTGAAACTAATTCTGTTTTTATTTCTTACTATTTCAAAAACGAACACATTAAGAAACCCACAGTCACGTTCTCCTGTAATTGATTTCCTAAATTCTTAGTTCGCAATCAAAAATCACAATTTTTTATTAACTATTCTTAAATTCAACAAAAATGCAATTTTTACAAATTTAGTGAAATAAAACAGAATTAATGAAAAAATTATGTTATGCTCCTGATTTTATTTTATATGTAACGAGTTTTTTGTTTTAATTTTATTTCAATGCTATTTTCAAAACAAAAGCTATTTTTATTGCAAACAACATTTCTGATTGTTAAATTTAGATTAAAATAAAGATTAGATTAAATTTTTGGAGATACAGCGATAAAGAACTATACAAAAGTAAAAGTTTCACAAAAATGATTGAAGTCTTATAATTATTTTTCTATCTCCTGCTTTTTAACGGCAAAATGATCAAATTCAAGTTTTACTCAAAGGCTAAATAGTCACCACATTAAATAAAATAATTGCAATATTGGATTAAAATTAATGTTCTTATTGCAAAATAATTAGAACGTTTACTGAGTGAAAAAGAAAGTATAATATTAATGATGCTCACTAATTTGTTTTTTCTATTTTAAATAATTTCCCTAATGGTGATACTAATTAGAATAATGATGGCTTTTAAAAGTATAGATCAAAGCAATAGTTCTCAAACTTTTTGAAGTTGGGGTGCATTTAAAAATCTGCAAATAATTGTAGGTGCACTATATGAAAATTTTTACAAATAAGCATTCGTAATAACGGCTGACAGTTTTATGTCTAGATGGTCAACTCCACAGACTACTACTTACAGACGGCAGAATCTCAGAGGATGCAATGGAAATTTTTTTAACATTGAAAATTGCATAGACGCTAGTCCTCCTAGTTTCTTGAAATTTTCTTGTTGTTTGGCAATTTTTTATGTTAAAGAAGAAAAAAAAAAAAAAAATGACATAATATAACAAATAATCGGCTGGACTGATGTACAAGTTACTCATAAAATTTAGAATTTAATGTAAGAACAAAACGCAAAACAGCAATCTCAAAAATTAAAAAAAAACTATAGATTCTGAACTATTTTTTTTTCTTGAAAAATCTTACAATAAAATAAAATTATCTTTGCTTTTACCTAGAGACCCATAGTAAATTTTCAGAATTGGGGCCCCTCATTGCAAAATATCATCATTGTATCTTCATTTTAATAAAGTACTACATAAAATAAGTATTGTTTTTGGTTAAGACTATGAACTTTTAATTTAAAGGGGGCACTGAATTAAAATTATAGGATTTTGTTTAGTAAACATTTTATTAAAATTTCTTTTTTTTCGGGCTTTCTGATCAGCAAAAATATTAATGAAGTATCAAAGTTCAAGCGTCTTCCCATGGAATGTTCGATGGATAGAATAGCCAAACTACGTAACTTGTCTTGTGTTACAAGAGTAACATTTCTTAAACAGCGAGAGGGTCAATAGGTTTTTATCTATTTAAACTTAATTAACGTAGTCATAGGAATTGTTGCAAATAACAAAAATGCAATGCTCACCCAGGAAAGCTTGAAGACATAAAAGGATTCCTTATGATTAATAAATCAGCATTTTTTTATTTCACGCATAAAAAGTGGAGCGGAAACTGAAAATTTCCTTGGTAAATGTGACAGATATATCCTTATTATATACATCAACAGATTCTTATGCTTTTTCTAATAAGTCGGTGCCATTTAAATTTTGCAAAACATTAAAATTGGAAACAATTTCATTCATTTCATGGAATCACGATCTTAGTTGATAAATGATGATGTCCATTACACAATTAAATATGCTTTTTTTGGGATCTTGGAGAGATTTATCTTCTCAAATTTCGTTAAAATGATGCTTCAACATTCTCTGACGAGTTCTAGGAAATTCGGGGTTAATAGACAATTTTCCTGATGTACTATTTGCTTGCGTTTTTAAATCTCCACAGACAGACTTGCAAGCGTTTTAAAGCAATTGAAAGGTCTCTTGTTTTAGACTGAAGTGCTTTAAAGGCTGCGTCGAAAGTTTAAAATTTTTGCAATGAAAACCAGTTACATAATAAACTTGTCGTTTTCGATATTCTTATTCAGTGAAATACACTCATGTCCATAAATTAAGGATAATGAAGTTCAGGCAAAGAAAGAGACAGAAGCAAAACAAACTTATTTGTAAAGTCTATTTATTAAACAAAGGTAAAGAGCAAATTGCTATATGTTTGACATAATTAATAAAAATTCTTTTTACTCCCTGGAGCAAATTTCAAAAAAGAACCTATTTACAAAAAACAGTATAACATGGTTAGTATGATGGTTAATATGGAGTATGTCTCCCGGACGTGCAATACCCAGGCCTTACAACGCCTAGGCATGCTGAGTATCAAATTATCAATCTGATCTTGGTAAATATTACAATTACACAAAGCAATGCCCTCCAAGTTCCGGTTAACAGGTGGGAGGGGGTTGACGGGCTTTCGTCGGCCAAGAATCTGCTCTATTGGATTTAAGTCCGGTGAGTGTGCTGGCCAATCCATACGATATCCTCCAATTGAAGGCATTCGTCTACAATGTTTGCAAGGACGGGCGTTGTCATCCATAAAAAGAAATTCAACACCATGGCGCCCCAGAAACAAACGTACATGTTGTTCCAGAATGACATCCTGATAGATGTGGCCTGTCATCGTTACACTCTGAACATGCAGGTCGGAGGAACCAAGAATAATTCCTCCCCAAACGAGCCATCCTGCACCACCGTAACGGTGTCGTTCAATGGTGTTCTCTTGGTGGTAACGGGTACCTAGCGCTCTCCATATGAAAGTCCGGCGAGAATCAGACTGCAACTAAACCTGGACTCGTCGGAAAACAGACCACTGTTGCGGTGTCCACAATGTCTTTTTAAAGGCGACAGTGAGTTGCGGTAAAATACTTTTATGAGCATAAAAATGTGCCCTAAGCGTCTGTACACGGTCTGCCTTGAAACTTCGTACCGGTAGCTGAAGAGAGCTGACCATTGTGCTCTGCTCTGTTGTTTTTTTGGCAGTAACTGCTAAATACCGGTCCTCATTCGGCGTTGTAACTCGGGGGGCGACCTGTGCTGTAACGTCTACTCACATTACCATCATCTTGGAATCGTTGCCAAAGCCTGGAGATTAGGCAATTCCAAGTTAATACTTCCAGCTGGGTACGTCCACATTCCAGTCGTCCATAATTCTACCACGTAAAAATCATCCAAATGCTTTATTAGACTGAAAGGGTTTTAAAGCGCTTGAAAATTTTACTTTTTTGCCACCATTCCTTATATACCCCTGCACTCGTCATTGTGACGTACTATCCGCGCCATTTGGTGGTTTTGTAATTGCATATTCTTCTTCAAGATGTGTGTGATAATTCTATGAATACTTATCTTTAATTTATGGACATGAAATAGTTTCATTTCTGTCGTCTGCTTTGGAGTTTAATAGAATAGTTTTTGTTAGTGCTTTTCGAATTTCGATAAACCGAACTTTTAAAGCAAAAATGCCATCAAACCGTCCTGCCCACCTTGTTGGATTTAATGTTTATTGAGGTTGAATACTCTTTATCAGAAATAAAACTTACAAAATATTCCACCTTTTGATGCTATGTCCAAAAATATTATAAATATGTTGCACGGTATATCAAAAAAATTTTTGGATTTCTATAACTCTTTTTCTGTATCGGTAACTACAAAATTTAAATTATGAGCAGCGCAATAGACTCATTCCCCGTATTTGGCTCAATATCTTTTATAAGTTTCTGAACTCCACCATAAGTATCTTATCATCCCAACCTTGTCCACGACACTTATTCAGAGAAATATTTTTGTCAGTTATGGATTTTATGATCTATTTGAACAATGTTAAGGCAGTTTGATCTTCAACTTGTTGAAATCCTAAAAATGGCTTATAATTACGCGAGCATTAGAAGTTCCATTTTCATCTTTCTGAATCCCACAGTAACGGTAGTGTTTCCACATTTGGTCTGTTTTTTTATATATTTTGAGTCGTATCAAATATAATGGAATAAAATGGTGGGTTGTTATTTCTTTTACCATCTCATTTTTTGAACCAGGGCAGCAATAAGCTCATTTTACATTTTTGGACTTAGGTATTTTGTCTGGCCCTTTGATTTACTTAACAATTCTTGTAAAATAGCAATTCTTTCGTCTTTCACTAATAACTCAACAATACACAAAAAAATTAACGTACCGACTAAATGTACCGATAGCTTTAGCTTTTTTCGATCTCCTGCTTTAATTGCTCTCAAGCAGGAGATGTTTTTCTTAAATGTTAAATTCTTTTATCCTTTTAATCATTACTATTCATTCATTCAAGAAACTTCATTTTTTTTTTGCTAATGTTTTAATTAAATTAAGATGTGGAGGTATTGTGGTTCTTAAAACCACCAAAGAACTCCGTAACCGATACGCCCGTTGCCCCTTAACGCTTGACTTGAATCATTTCCGTATGCATATTCTCTATGGCCACAAAAAGCTTAATTATAGGGCTGAAAGCGTCAAAGCTACATCAAGGAGTCATATGAGTACTTGACGCTAAAAAATTTTTTTTCATGATTATGGATTCTTGCTCTTCATGAAGAATTCCATACAACAGCCATTGTTCATAAACAAGACAGGAATCTAAGTGATTTTTCGAGGTCTCATTGTCTTTCTATGGCTTCTACAATATGTTTCCAATCATCACAGATTTCTATCCAAATTGGCAACATTTCTGTAGTTGCCCTATTTGCGAATAACCAACTTGGTTCACCATATGCTTTCTGAAGCCATGCACATTCTAGTTTTACGCCAGACATAGAAACAATATAATAATATTTTTCCAAGAAGGATCTACTGGCATTGTCTTTTAATAAAGGGCCTTAAGGTTTGTAGTGCCCATTTTCGATCAGATTAGATCCATTTCGATCGATTTTCACTTGATCATTTAGTACTTTAAAATGACCTTTATCAGTAATGTATGATGAAGATGTCATTTTTTGTATGATGAAGAAATCAATTCAGTCATTGGTTTTGATTATGACAGGGCAAATGGTAGCTCTGGATCGGTATTGCCAGGGACTGCAATGCTATCCCTTTCGGTTCGACTAATTTCTTCATTTCCGCAATACTTTTCGTTTGTTTCTTCCTCACTCTTAGAGTATTGACTTATTTTAGGTAACTTCTTATATTTTTTCAAGCTTCGTCTTTCTTTTTCGTTTTTTATTCGCCCCTAAGATACTTTCTATTACTAGACATGTTATTATCTAATTTCCGCAATCAACTAATTAATTTTACGACAGATCGCGGATCCGATGAAACAAAAAATAAGATAATAGTGACTCATGGAGAATCCGCGAAACAAGGAACTTCCTGATTTGGCAGCGGGTTTGCCACTTTTATTTTGCAAGTACTTATTCGAGATTCAGGGGATTTCCCTAATAAATGGATTAAAAAATGTCCCAGTGGTATATGGGTGGCTACGAAAATGCCCATTTTTTATTTTATAAGTATCTGTTCATGAACCAGAAATCGTGGAAATTCCTAGCATCGAGTTTACCATGCGTAATTATTTCTGTTACTATTACTACCAGATGCAATATTTATTTGATACAAATGAATACGTTCAAAATCTTGATACACATTTTTTTTTAATTTATCACTTTAGTAACTTAATTTTATTAAATACAAAACTGTTAAATTTTACTTTATTTTGTAATAATAAATGTCAATAAATTCCTGTACTCATAGGCTGACGGCACCCCATGACAATTTGCCCCTCTTACCATCTTATTGTTAAACCACTGCTTTCAGCGTGGGATTTTTTAAAACAATTTTACATTATTTAATTACATAATTATTAGCTCGTGAAAAATTTAAATAAATATTATGCATAAAAAAGCCTGCTAAAGAAATTTAAAAATATTATGTATAAAAAAAAAAAAAGGCACATGAAGGAAATTTAAATAAACTAATAAGAATAAGCTCGTGAAAGAAATTTTTTAAAAAATTAGCCATTAAGAAATGTTGAAGTGGTCAAGGATATGAAGAAAAAAAAATTGGTCAAGGAAACGAAAAAATCCTCTCTCGAAAACAGTGCCCATAATTTTATGGGGAAAAACAAACATATAAACCGGAAATGTTGTTTGTTTGTTATCTTTGAAAGGGAAAAATTTACAAAAAAAAAAAAAAAAAAAGAGTCAATTTTTATTTATTCATATTTATTTTTATATATGAGTTCATATTTCTGTGGAATACCACAGGGGGCTTGAAAATCTTCGGGGAGCATAGAGCTTCTTTTTTCCTTATTTTAAATGATAAGGAAAAATTGGACGATCATACATCATCACAATTTCAATACACAAGCCCGGTACAACTAATTACAGCTCAACTTATACTTTGATCCAGTGTTTTTCAGTGTATTGAATTGTGATGATGTGTAGTCTCATTATCTAGTTAAATTTCATCCAATTTTTTTTCCTTATCATTTAAAATTCAAACTATAAAATTCCTTCAAAAGTTCTTTTTTTACAGTACAGAAATGTTTTATAGCAGAGGGAGACTTGTACTGTAAAAGCCCTTTTTAATTTTAAATTGCTACGTATAGCTAGACAGTAACTCTTGTGAGAATAATTCTGAACTAATTCCAATAGCTCATAGTGTATTACTAGTTCAAAATTATCCCACCATTTATATAAATAAATGTATTGCATAAAATATTTAAAGATTCTTAAATCAGTCACTCTAGATCAGGTTCACTGTGAAGATTAATAGCAATATTAATAATTAGTTCATGATTTTAACAAAATAGGGATATTAACACATTATAAAATTTTATGTTATGTACAGTAGCTCCCGAAAGTATTCGTACACATATGAACAAAATACAGCTCTATCTATTATAAAAATTTATATTTCAAAATAAAAATTTTTTATATCTTTTCTTAACGAAACTATATGAAATATTTTTGATGTAATTTAGTTAAGATAATAAATAGCACATTATGTTGTTGTTGTTACCTATGGCTTGATTGTTACTTATGACTCAAATTTGGCCACTTACCACAGAATTGTTTGTTTGTTTTAATATTTAATATTTTGTTGAATGTGTTTTTCTTAACAGTGCTAATTTTATTATAGCTCCTGAATTTTTTTTTATTGAATCATCGCCTTTTTTTTCCCGGTTAACTTTAATTAAATATTTATCGAAATATTGAAATAGACCTAAACGATGTAATTGAGGAGCTAATGAAAGAAGAATGAATTACAATTTATAATTTGATTGTGTAGTTTTCTTTTTCTTTTTTTTTTTTTTTTTTTTAGAAATTATATTATTATTTTTTGTGCAATACTTCTTTAGTTTTAATGTTCTCTTTTCATGTTTTTCGAACCAAACGAGTGCACTGTAAAAATTATTATTGAAATAATTAAGCTACGGAATTTTGACTTGTATTCTCTTACTTATAATTTAATATGACCTATTGAGCTCTCATAAATGTTTAAGTTTTATTTTGTTAAGCCTCCCTCCTCCAAGACAAAAGAACGGGGTGCATGTTTGGTTCTATTGGAAAAATGGCAATTTCAGAAAAACATTGAGAACTGCATGCTTATCATAGTTATCTTAATAAAAAAATAAAAGTCCACATTTTGTGCAGATAATTTTAAATTGTTTTTAAAATATTTAAATAAAGAGCATGATTTCATTATACCATCAATAAATACCAAATTACATAGTTCTTATGCTCACATGCACCCCCATACAAGAACAATTCCACTGTCTTCTTTTTATTGTTTCAACTAAGTTCTTGGGATGAAGTTCATCATTTTTTTTCCTCCTCACAATTAGGAACAAAAATGTAAAATTTTCTTTCAACTACAAATAAGACATGATTCCCATAAGCTCCTGGATTATTTTTCGTTCATTTCGCGAAAAATGCCTAAGATTTCTATTTTTTTGTTCTTAGAAAAAAATCATTGGGCAGAATACTCGTGCAATTCTGCTTATCTGAACATTCATTTAACAGTTTCAAGTGAAATCGAAGAAGAAATATTTTCAGTAATTCTGTAGAACCTTTCTACAGCACTTAAATATGAATATTTCTCAAATTTTCTAATTATAACTTTCTCTTCATGTTGACTTAATTTTTCTGTATTTTTTCTCTTTAAAATTTTTTCACCATATTCCATCGGAGAATGAGACGAATTTACTAGTGTAGATTCCGAATCGACTTACCACTGCTATGATAAAAAGTAATGCATTTTTGTATATTGTTCTTTGTTCTCTTCGTCTTTAGGAGGATATCGGAGTACGCTGACCACACGAGCCATTTTTAAGTAATAAGTAGAAAATAAACGGCCAAGAAAAAATGAAAGTCAAACGATTATTTTTAAATGCCACCAAAATGCAAAAAATAAAAATAAAAGTGACAGACGATAATTTAATTTTATGTATGAATTCTTTTATCTGCCTTCTTACATTTTCATTTTTATAAAAAGAAAATAAATCAATAGTTTAATAAAAAAAAAAAAAAATTCTATTTTATTCAAAATTACATGAATATAATACGAAAAAAATATTGGATTTTATATTCGGATTATTTTTTTCTAATTTTATTTTATATTCGAATTCACAAATTAACAGCCTCTGCATTAGAACAACACATTCGAATTCACTTTCAGGCTACAGTGCTTCTTATTCTACAAATTTTTAAAATGTACAAAATAATTTGGGAGCCCCCGTAAATAAAAATGCGAAATAAAAGCTAAGAAAAATTTCAAAGGAAATATGTTCAACGTAATATATAATCTCAATTATCAATCACTAATATTTATAAAATAATTATGATATAATTCATTAATGCCTTGATATATTTATTAATATTACGATATTAAAGCATTTGTACTCTGCAACATTAATTATAATGTTCATATCAAGTTTTATAACACGTTTTTTTATTTTATTATTAATAATAATAATAATAATAATAATAATAATAATAATAATAATATAATAATAATAATAATATATTAATAATAATAATATCCAAATTTTAACAATTGTAATAAGTAGTTATGAGGTCCTTCCTTGGCTGAGTGATTATTTGTGCGAGCTAGTTTTTAAATAGACGAAGGTTCGATATTATATCAATGGCATGCGTTGTAGTCATTGCTTTAAAAATGAGGAGATTTATTGGGGATCATGGTAGCTTATTGAGTGTCTTCATTTTTTGATGGATGTTTTTCGATTTTCTTTTTTAGCACTTACACGCAAGGCAGTTACTATTCAAAAATCAGAATTACTATTCAGAAATCAAAATAACTATTCAGAAATCAGAATTACTATTCATAAATCAGAATTACTATTCAGAAAATTGTAATATTTGGGTTTAATATCACGTGTCGTTTTACCCATCTCTGGATTGTTCATGACATAAACTTGAATTAAAATTAAAGAAAACAATAATAATCATTTGCAAACAATAATAATAAACATGCAAAATACAGCAGGGTTTGACTCTCCACTGACGGTATGCCTTACAGTGTCACTGCTTTAAAAATGAGGAGACTCGATGGCAATTTTCACTGTTTGAGCGTCTCGTACCGACACTGAAGTTGTTTCTCTCTCATTCGATACAAAAATGGGGGATATTTATTTCTGAATGTCCACAGAAGACATCACTTCCCATTTTACCAGTTCGCGGTATAGGGGAAAAAACAAAGTGTGGGGTAAAAAATTAAAGGCATATTTAAAATTTTAGAATTAACAAAATAATTGTGTCTATGTACGTATTAAATGTATTTAAATTTTTTATTACATTAACTTTTTGAATAAAATGTTTAAATTATAGTTTTTTTCTTCAGTAAAGAATTGAAAATTTAAATAATCCACTTATAAGTTCTCCCACGCCCATTTCTTTTCAAGGATTTAATTTTTGCAATTGGATTGGTATTATTTTTATGTGTATTAATAGTAATTGCATTTGAAATGCATCCTTTAAAATTATAATAAAAATTGTTTTCTGTATTAAATTTTTTACATTAATCACATTACATTTCATTTACACTACATTTCATTTACACTACATTTCTAATTTAAATAATATTTCTATTTTTATATTTTCTATATTATTATTTCTAAAATTATAAACTCTCTTTATAACTCTTTTTTTTGTCTAGTCTAGACGACAGAAATCTTCCTGCTCAAATTCCTGGGAAGGAGAAGGACTTTCAGGAAAATGCAAAGCTGCGCAGTCTATAGGCATCATAGACATCGTGCAAGTGCCGCGCAACTTTCCAAATATAGACAGTGCCGCATGAAAATCGATTTTCTGCAATGCGCCATTACTGCAACCCAGCTCACAGGGTGCATGCGCCCAGACAGTACAGTACAGTACAGGCTAGTGCATTTGGAGTTCCCAGGGTAAAACCCTGCACCTCCGTGTAATTTTATTCATAATTATTAATTTCCCAAAAGTTTAATTAAAATCAGAAAAAAAAAAATTAAAGAGCACAGCTCTAACCATAAATTTCGCCCAACCATATACCGTCTATACATTTATTTATTTTCTTAAATTCAAATTATGCAAAACTATAAGACAAAAAAGTTATTTTATTGAAGTACTAATTTACATTTCTTATTTTTATTTTTTTTTTTCTTTGATTAAAACTTTTATGATCATATCAATGGAGTTTTTTAAAAATAAAAAAAATCATGTTATTTTTCTGAGACATTTTCCCATATTTGTTATTCATACATTATACATTATTTGCTAAATCTTTTTAATGACTATCGTAAGAATTAGTATATTGTATATACGTAATTGGAGATATTATTTTGTTTTTCAATTTATGATACAAAAAAGCCATATATAAATCTATTTCATTTAATCAGGATTATCTTAAAATACATAGAACTTTACTAAGACATTTTGAAAAGAAGAAATAACTGACTTTTTTTTTTTCGAAATATGTATTTTTTTTTCTCGATATATTGTTTTGAAAAATAAAAATTTAGATTAATTATTTATTTGTGCAAGTAGTACAAAAATTAAGCAGTCTCATTTATGATTTTTTTTCACTTTATTTGATTAAAAAAAATGGACATATTTTTCTCTATTATAATAATAATCAGTGTTAAAAATGTATTATAACTTATAAAATCAAATGTATAAATTAAAAACGTAGAAAACTGCAGGAAAATGTAGGAAATGAATAAATGAAAAAAGAAAAAAATGTAGAAAAACTGACGAGTTGTATTTATTTTTTTTCTGCTAATAAAAATACGTATTTTATTACTGAAATAAAAATCAATAATAAAATTTACTACAAAAAAAAAAAATATTATTTATCAAAAATATTTCATACATGTTTGATATGTGAAATATCTACAATGTAATATATACAGGGCCGGATTTTCCTATAAGTTAACTAGGCTTCAGCCTAGGGCCTCTAGAACAAGAGGGGCCTTCAATGAATTAGAATAGAAAATATGATAATTTTTATTGTATATTTTATTTTCGTGGGCAAAGATTTTTATTATTTGAATTTTGTTTCTTTGTAAATGTTGTGTGTGCTATGTTTGATTAGTTATAGTTACAGGTACTATATATGAGGCTGAGAATAAATGTCTAAATAAGTGTTATCGACTTCTTTTTTGTGCCACATTTTTTATAAAGATTAGTATCCATCACAACATCTTTCATTTAACATATTGATGTATATCACAATAATGATGTATTTTATTATCTCTCATGTAATTTACAAACTTAAAAAATGGGAGGTGAAAGGGTCTCATAAGTGGAATAGCCTAGGGCCTGTTTTCATCTAAATCCAGCCCTGAATATATCTATATATATATATATATATATATGTATGTATAAGTATATATTATGTATACTCCTCTTGAATTTGAAACCCTAAAAATAAAAATAAAAAAATCTTTAATCTTTTTACAATGATTTGAAAATATCTTTCCATTCTCTGCTTTAGCTATTAAGAGAGATTAAAACAATGGAAAAAGAAGAGAAGACGCATTCGAAATTCAACAAGTTTCGAAAACGATGCTGTGAGAGAGGCTCAAGGCTAAAGCTGAAGTTGAATCGATTTTTCCAAAACTCCGGAGGGAGAGCGGATGGGGGAAAGAGGGGCTCCCTCCTTTTCAAACTCCGGCTCTCCCCTCCGGAGTTTGAAAGTAGGAGCCCCTCTTTCTCCCATCCGCCGTTGCTCCACGTCATCCCTTCATCGATTGGCTCCTGGCTGACTATGGAAGCGGTTCTGTCGCAACGGTTTTCAGGAGGGTGAGCTGAAGGTTAAAAGTGTACGGGTAGAAATCAGCGGGTTGTGTGGATGAGGAGTGGGGTATGGGGCCAGCTCAGGGTCCGGATTTAGATGAAAAAGGCTCTGGACTATTCCATTTATGAAGCCCTTTCACCTCCCATTTTTAAGTTTGTAAATTACATGAGAGATATTAAAATACATTATTACTGTGATATATATCAATATGTTAAATGAATACACAAAAATATTTTTTCGATAGTCTATAAACACTTCACTAAAGTAAAAAAAGTATTGATTAAAAAAGTATTCACTAAAGTAAAGTATTGAACCTACTGAACTCAAAAAGGCGTGTACGCAATCCTAATGATCGTGATGCAATCCTAAAATAAGAATCTTTTCTAATAACATTAACACGTATTTCATATTATCGAAATTATACGAATATAACCGAACATCGGGATATCAATAGGTCTGTTCGTTTGTTTGTTCCAATCTACATTTTATTTATGCAAGCACAAACCAGAGCTTAGTAGCATAAGGCACGTCAATAGTTGCCATAGCAATCAGTGAGCGTATGAACTATACTTTGGTGCAATCTAGTATATATAAACGAACAGATCCAATGAGCCGAACGCGTTGATCTTAACCAATACATTTTTATGTTTGTTTATGAGTCATATGTGTAGAATTTCTCTTTTTTTTCGATTCAGTGTTTACTGTTTTTAGAAGAGTGTAATTCTAATTTTGCTAACAATTTGAATGTAGGCCCCTCTCGATCTTGAGGCCCTAGGCTGAAGCCTAGTTAGCCTATAGGAAAATCCGGCCCTGGACCAGCTCAATACTCAATAGAGTTCCGTATTTCAAGATGCCTTATCTGAAGATTAAAATAATAATAAAAATGGAGATATGTTTGGACGGTTTTTTTTTTTTTTTTTTTTGTGCTATCTTCAGTTTAAGCGATCAAAGATTTTTTTTTTTTTAGATTTAAGAGAAATTACACATTAACATTACAGAATGCTTTTTGTTTTATATGACAAGATGGTGAAACGTAATAGGATTATTAATATCAGGAACTATTTTTTTTTTTTTAATTATTTGTATCATCTTCTAAATACACTGGTTTCCAAAAATTAGAGAAATTTGTGATTGTAAAAATTATATTCATTCACAATGGTAAAAATATTAATCAAACAACACTTCACAAATTAAATGGAAAAGAAAAACAACAGACTTATTTTCTGTCTTGAAAATACACAAAATGGAAACATATAATATCTGAGTTTATTGTGTGATCAACTTCAATATGGAGAGTGAATGCCTCTAACTATATAAGCGATATTTCATGCTGAAAATGATGGTGCTTAATTAATTCAGTCGGTTGCAAACTCATTTCTATATTGCAGCATTTTTTCTCACAAGTAGAATTTTAGCATTTCACACCAAGGAGAGAGGAATGTAAGTTTTATTACCTATCTATAAAGTAAGTACCTATTTCTCCTTAATTTTTGGAAACCATTGTATATATGCATTCACACCTGTTTTTGTACTTAATATAGACATCACAAAAAAAAAAAAAAAAGTAGGAGTGTAATATTTAAATTTCTTCCTTTTTATTTACATTATATTTGCAATTTTTTTTTATGCATAGAATAAAAAAAGATCACACAAAAACGAATTTCAAAGTATTTATAGCCAGGTGCAATGTTTATTCAGGCCATTACTCTAAATTTAGAATAGTTGATAGAAATTTAATCAAGATATAATTTCCGCACTTTTTGACATAAACTTTTACCAGTAAAAAATTAAACATAAGGAAAGTCTCCACTATTTTAAATAGCAATTGATTTACAGACAGAGCAACATTCCGTTTATTCCCCTTTTTCAAAACCAATCCCTATAAATGAATATATGAAAAAAATTTCTGTTATTATAGCAAATCACATAAAGTAAGTTTTCATTAACCAATTAATTAACAATTTTTAACAATTTTTAACAGCTCTTGGGAAAATCAGGTGTTTGATGGTTTCTGATTGTTTTTGGCAAGGACTAGGTATAACTTATATATGAACACTTTATAAATATTCAAATATACTATTCTTTTTATAGGAATTGACTGGATCTCGGAGCGTATATTTATACATAACTGTGAATAAAAAGTTCAAACATTTTCTAATAGTGTAAAAATGCACACTTTATCCCTAGACTTATATTTCTTCTTCTTCATTGGCGCAACAGCCCCATGGTGGGCCAAGACCGTTTGCTTGCTGGCAGATTTCGAGACAGAAGATGATTTCTTTTTACAGTGTAGGATTGTGCAGTTATATTGTATCGGGATCTACGGTTTAAAGTGGATTCCGAACCATTACAAAAATCCATGGCACAGAGAGCCAGAGCACTAGTTACTTGGCCATCAGATTCAGACTTATATGCTATTAAAATAAAGTTTAACAACTCTAGTTTGACAAAATTCAACAAACGCATATATATATATATACAATATTTTGTAAAAGACAATGAATTAAAATTCTTACAGAACACAAAAAGCTTTCTAAAAATATAAATAAAAAAACTCTTATACCAATTAATTATAAAAATCAGCCTTAAATGTAAAATCATCCAATTCTTGAATTTGATTTGTCACCCTACGGTCCTTTTCTGCCACTTTGGGTTAATTTAACAGTAACCCACATTTTAACGGGGATTTCGAACCACTCACAAACATCCATGCCACCGCCATGATTTGAACCTGAAGCGTATAGTACCAAACGCCAGAGCATTGGCCAATTGGCCATCACGTCGCCACAGCTCTTAGCATTTTAGTTTGAAATTGTACGGAACAACCTGGTTATTAAAATGCAAAACTATTTACATTTTTTAAAACCCAGTTGTCTTACTTTTGAATTTCTTACACAGGAATCATTTGATTTGTATGCAATTTTATAGTGTCCAAAGTCCCAACTGGTCTAGTCTCTTTTCTAATTAATATACAAGACTCATGGCCAGACAATGTAAAACGGCCATATTTGTTTAGATTATTTATTTACATCACAATTAAAACATTATTACAAATGGAACAATTTATAATCCAAACTAAAATAGCTATCGACCTTTTAAAAATTGGTGATGAATAAGAAGAAATCTAGATTAAATTCTTGCCATTAAATAAAATTTATTTAATTTTTTGTTTTGTTTCATCATCTTATTTAAAATGAAATAATTTTTGAAAAAAATTATGACATAGTCCAAATATTGAGCCATTTGACCTTCAAAATGTGAAACTTAAAAATGTATCAGAAATTTTATCTCCTTTAACATTCACTCAGTTCCTAATCAGGAATTTTATCTCTCTTTCAAAATTCTTTTCATCATCATCAAGAATCTTATCTCTTACAAAATTTCTTCCTCATCAGGAATCTTATCTCCTACAAAATTCCTTTCTTCCTCATCAGGAATCTTATCTCCTACAAATTTTCTTTCTTTCTTATTAGAAATCTTATCTCTTTCAAAATTCATTCTTTCCTCATGAGAAATCTTATCTCTTACAAAATGTTAAATCTACTCATTTCTCTATAACCTTATAACAATAATTGTTTTAGATAAAACTATGAGCAATTAGAATATCACAGAAAAGCAAATGAAAGCTACGCATGCTTGCAGTAGTGTCTAAATCAGGTGTGGCCAACCCAAATGGTCTTGTCGGCCACTTTAAAAATGCATCATAACTTTGCGGGCCACATGTAAAATTACATATCCCCTATATTAGATTTAGACCTATTATAGCCATTTTTCGAGTGAAAAAATTGAAACATAATGAGTTATTATTATTTTGTTTACTATTATTATTAACATGTAAACATAGATAATATAATAATAATGATATTAAACATACATTGTAAAGAAATATATAACACAAAAAATGAAATATAAAAAATATATAAATATAAACGAAATTAAAAATGAAGTCATTAAAATATATATACTTTTATTAGTGCGACATTTGTTTCTCCACTCTTTCTTTTAGCTTTTGCAAATTGATCTCAATTTGTATATTTGCACATTGTAATTAGTGTTGCAGATTAGCCTCCTTTATGATTGAGCACGTTTTGAGTTTGGACAATTTCATTTTAGAAATAAAACGATTCGCAGGAGTAAATTGAACCCAAAAGCGCAAACAACTTCAACTAAAAGTCTGGTTTGCTCTGCTATCAACAATCAACTGTGCATATCTAGGGATGGTCACTGAGGTCACTTAAAGTGAAGCAAAAGAACCTGTTATATTTATTAGATGTTCCAAGATGCGAGCGCCTCATGAGTTCTAAGAATATAATTGAACTATTCTGTGAAATCATAACTGTAATCTAATAAATAAAAACGGGCAATATCTGTCCTATATTAGCAAGAATATTATTTTAAAAGGGAAGATAATTTTTTTCTTGTAAATTTTCTGTAGTTAATATTTGAATATATAGATGCACACATAATGTATTTTTTTGGTGCATTGTTTTTCATATTTTGGCTATTATAAAATAAATATAGTCTGTAAAATTGTGATAAATCTCACGGGCCGGAAAAATATTCAAAGGCGGGCCGCATGCGATCCACGGATCGTGGGTTGACCACTCTTGGTCTAAATAATTACGGCGATGATTGCGGCGGGTCAATGTGCACCTCAAACGTGTCTTTGGCTTTCATGTTTGCAGTTCTCATGCAATGAGTTGGGTAGGGAGATAAAAATCAAGAGGAAAGAAGATCGAAAGATGTTAGGGTCAATGCCTCTCTTGTTTACGGTAAGGGTGCACGGGAGTAGGGGGAAATTAGTACTTTTGCAAATTGCTTTTTTAGTCTTTCAAAAGACTGAGAGTGGAGCTACTCTCTGTTTTTTAAATACTGGAAGTATTGCCAACTTATTGAAGGGAAGTATTGCCAACTTATTGAAGAACTTATTGAAGGAACTTATTTAATATTCACAAACGAATATAAAATCCCCCTTTTTTTTTGTTGTATTTTTCCCTCTTACATGAAGAGGGGAAAATACAACAAAAAAAAAAAAAAAAGGGATTTTATATTCGTTTGTGATTCCTTCTCAGTGTCCAACATCCCATGAGTAGACTATTCATGGATGGAGGGAAAAGGGGCAGCTTCTGTTGTGATGGAGCACCCGCATATAGAAGTCTGGCTTGACTTCGTATCCCTGAAGAAGGAGGGCGGTGCCTTCCGGGAGAACTTTTAGGGGGAACACCCCACATGCATGTACTTAACGTATGGGAGAAACCCCGGAAAACTCCCACCAGGTAGTCTGACGAACGAGGCAAGATGGCGAACAATCTAAACGCCATCGAGTTCCTTGTTTCTGGCAATTTTCCACATTGTGTTACACTTACCTAGCGACAAGACCATTTAAAGAGCTCTTACAGGTTTTGCTAGATAGTTAAAAAGTAACTCAAAATAATTATTTGTAAGAATTTTCTGTCGATCTAATAAAAGAGCATTTATAAAATAAACAAGGAATAAATGTGTTCAGTCTTGTGCAAAAATAATTACAGAAAAGCCACTAAATTAGCCGAAGGAGCAAAACGTTCTAAGAAATTAGCTGTCCTTTGTACATGTAAAAGTAACAGAGAAAATCCGATGGAAAGATATTACGTGCTTGTGAAAGTGATAAATCTTGAGTAAAACGTATTCTCCTGTCATATGCACAAGCTTTCCGAAGAACATACCGATAAATAGTCTTTTTATAATTTAACAAATTTCAAAAAAATAATGTAATTTGTATGTACTGCGAAATGTACTTTCAGAATTCTGAACTGATTTTTGATATTGAAAAATGAATTTCCATCTTTTATTTTCTCAAAATTTTCAACTGTAAATATAATCTAGAACATACATTGTATTATAATTGACGATCTTTTAACTAGAAAATAGTACTTATTTTACATATAAAATTATTAAATGCGCCGAAAAGGGTATAGAAAAAAACTGTACTTCAAAAAAGAGAATAAAAAACTAGAGGTAAATTTAAATTTCTATTTAAATGAAATACTTTGTCTCTATTTAAAAAAACATTCAATAAAGAATAATTTGTATCTTGTTAAACGAGTTGATACGTAGTATGTCAAGTTGAGAAATTAGTTGATGCGAGTTGTATATATATATACAACTGATTCAATATTCATATATCGAGTTGTATATATTATATATATTTATATCGGTTGATCTGTATATATGTCGAATTTTGAAATTGGCATAAAAATTGAGGTGGTATCGACTTTCATTCTTCATGTGTTAGTGTCATAAACTTGAGTGCTCGAAGGTTAAATATGAAAATAGATTGCACTTCCACCAAAAAAATGCTTACATTTTCAACACTTTCATTTTGAAATGCGAAATTTTTAACAACTTACTGGTAATTCAAAGAAAGTTAAATATTTGGCATGAGCATTTTTATATTCAAGTGATAATGAGCATTATGGTTATAACATCATTGAATATCTAAATAAAAATTCAAGCCCGATTAGTGGTAACGTAAGTCACTGGTGAGCATTAGGGCTGAGGTACAATCCGCTGGCGACTTTGTTGTAGACACTGTTTCAAAACACGAGGAGACTCGATGTCGTTGGGATGTTCGACATTTTACTTCTTTAGTCGGACTACCTGGCGGGAGTTTTCCGGGATTTCAAATACTGGGTAGTTCCCCTAAAAAGGAGTACAGTACCCTCTTTTCTTCAGCGTCATGGAGTCAGGTCAGATTTCTACCTACGGGTGCTCCATCACAACAGAAGCTGTCTCCTTCCATGAGAACACACGGGTTCATGGACTTGGTCTAGATGTTGGTGTCTACCAAGTGGGATAAGACGCACAACATAAAAATTAAAAAGAGTTTTAGCAAAACAAAAATAATTGGAAAATTTTCATAATATATTTTTAATAGTTCTTATCCCTTTATATTTCAAATATTAACAATTATAAATAAATAAATAAATTATATATTTATATTTCTCAAAAAGTGTCTGTGTGCGTGTCTTGCAGTACACACCCTAAGGATTGCTATAATACTTTAAACAGCTATCCACACTTAAATTCAAAGAAAATAAATTATCTTCTGCTGCTATATCTGGTGAGTAGACAAAAATTGTGAGAAAGATTTTATAATTATTTTTTATATAAATAAAAATTTATTTTCATTGCCACCGGATGGCACTAACAATTGTTTTTACAATTATGAATAGAAAATAACATCAAAGCCCTTTTTTTCGCATCTGACACCATTTTGAAATTTTGCTTATGGTTTTATTATCGCTTTTGCGTCTATTGTTTCTATTTTTGATCAATATTAGATGTTTTGGACATGTGATTTAACTCGTTTTTAATATGGTTTTTGAATTAGAATTTAAATTAATTAGAAAATTTGCTGATGAAATGCTGATTTATTATTGATGATGTTTACTAACTTATTTCTTTGATATAAAAGTTAATGAGCTTTATTTATCTGAAAGCCAGGCAACGCCGCGTTATATGTGCTAGTCCAGGAATGGCCAAGCAGCGGCCCGCTTTGAATATTTTTTTTTCGCCCCGTGAGATTTATCACACTTTTACAAAATATATTTTATTTTATAATGGCCAGTAGAAAAGCAATGTATTAAAAATACATTATGTATGCATCCATATATTCAAAAATTAACTGTCGAAATTATGAAAAATGATTTTTAAATTAATATTCTTGGGAATATATGACAGATATTGCCTGTTTTATGTATGAGTTTACAGTTACGCGTTCCCAGAATAATTATATTATATTAGATGTTCCATGATGCTCTCGCATCTTGGAACATCTAATATAGCAGGTTCTATAGTTCAATTTAAGTGACCTCAGTGATCAACCCTAAATATGCATAGTTGATTGTTGATAGCAGAGCAAACCAGACTCTTAGTTCAAGTTGTTAGCGCTTTTGGTTCAAATTATACCTGCGAATATTTTTTTTTTTTTTTTTTTTTTTCGAAAATTAAATTGATCCAACACAAAACACGCTCAAACATAACGAACGCTAACCTGCAACACCCATTACGATGTGCAAAAGAGATCGATTTGCAAATGAAAGAGTGGAGAAACAAATATCTTATTTGTTCTCATAATTTGTATACAAAAATAAATAAATACATAAAAATTTGCATGTGTCATTGCTATAATGCACACGCGCGACTGCGAACTCCATTTTATATTTGATGCCCACGAACGCCAAATGTTGCTGAGAGAATGCGTTTCTTTCGGCAACCACCGGCAACGCTCATCTGCAATTTGAATGCAGTTATGCAGTAAAGAACCAATTCGCACATTTTTGCTCTTTGTAATGCAGGAGAGTGAAATGATGACGTCGAAAGGCGGGTGGTAGGCGAGAAACAGACGCGCTGTTGTGTTGCGCGCAGAGGGAGACAGCAACTACATAGAACGGAGAGCAGCTGCATCGCCATTTCGCAATTCATTTTGGCTGAAATTTAAATTTTAATAATAAACAAATTTATATATATTATTATTAGAATTTAAAAGACATATATATTATTATTAATAAATTATATATATATATAGTATCCTACAATAGTTGACATTTAAAAAAATTGCTTCCCTGCGTATATTGTAGGATAGATAATTTGCTGATATTCAGTATCTTACTGTATTTTAATATATTTTCAGATAATAATAATAATAATAAAAAAAAAAAATGGAAAAATTTTGGTTTTAGTGGGTTGTTTCTCTACTGCATCTTGCTTCTATCCTCGAACTAAAGAACTGGTTCCGGTTCCAACAGTTCCGAGAACCAACAG